>JAVYIG010004083.1:0-172492 GCA_035222895.1 Strongylocentrotus droebachiensis
CATAGATGAGAAGGTATAAATTATCATTTGGCCAAAAAGTGACCGAAATGACCATATTGTCTTGAGGGGGTCTTTTTTAACACTTTCTCTAGTATTAGGGCACTGTTTACATAGAATAGGCCCATCAAATTTTGTTAGTGGATAAAAATGATTGGAAAATTTACCCCTGACCAAAAGTGACCATAATGTTCAGTTTTATCACAAAAGTGGCTGAAAATGAACAAAATGTCAGGAGTAGGGTTTTGTGAATCAGCACAAAATGTTATGTTGGAAAAGCTATTTCAACCTTCTCCACCAAAATTCTGATTAAATCTAATTATTCCCTAGGGTATATACATGTAACAAAGCCAAAGTTTGTCCATCATGCATCAAGTGAAGTCGACTAAACACTGGTGTGGCTAGGTAGTGCTGTGGATTGAGAATCCACCATATTACATGTATATAGATGTTAATGTGTCATAGAACTCTTTTCTAATTGATGTGAAAGAGTTATCATGTGCATGGTAAAGGGCCTATCTCACTGAGCGGCGAATGCTTGCGAACGTAGCGAATTTGGGGTTTCGCCAGAGTTTGTAAAATGTTGTAAAAGGTTGCAAGAAAGATCGCAAACAGTTTTCTTTGTTGTAAACAGTTTTTCTTGTCGCAAAGAAATTTTGAACATGTTCAAAATTTCTCTGCGAATTTATTTTTCCGCAAACAGTTGCAGGCGTTTGCAAAACAGTCGTTAGCGTTTGCAAAACAGTCGTAAGCCTTTGCAAACGGTTGTTAAACGGTTTTGCTCTTTGTTTTCGTCAGTTCTCTGTGTTTCGCCAAAGCTAGCGACCACGTTACCATATGGTTCCTTTATAAAATCGACCCATTGAGTACCAGTAGTTCGCAAAAGTTGTCGCTAACATTTGTTTACAGTCGCTAATAGTCGCCAACTGCCTTTCGCAAACACTTTCGGAGACATTCGCTCAAATGTTGCTAATTGTCGCTAAACGTCACTTAATGTCGCTGATTTTCGCCAACATTCGTCAGAAAAGTTGGCGAATCCAAATTCGCAACGTTCGCAAGCATTCGCTGCTCAGTGAGATAGGCCCTTTAGGAAAGGGAAGAGACTTTAAAATGTTCATATTTCTCTGAATTGTTGTCCTTAGTAATTGATTTCAAGCATCCCCATGAGCTCAAGAATCAGATGGATTTCACAATCAAGGATGATCCAGAATCACATGAAAGACTCCTTGATCTCTGCAAACAGACCTATGACAATAGCGTCAAAGTCAGTAAGTTATTGCTCCGTCAATTAATACAGAAGTCTTTGAGTTTGAGTTTGAGTTTATTAATTCAAAGATTCCATCTTGTAATTTTGTATCATTGTTAAATTTTTGAGATATTTTTACATGTACCAGTATACTTGTATATCATTCAAATTTCCACCTGAAACTGAGCTTGGCTATACTTTGGCTCTGTTTTCAGCACTTACGGTTTATACGTTAACATTATAATGACAGTCTGTTACCCAGAAGAATGGCCCATACACACATTTTTGTTAGATTTCTTAATTCAGTTATGATATCTGGGCCCCTCCTACAGACAGGTACAGACTGAAATGTGTGGAGGAGATATATATATACAAATATAGGATCTTAAAGTTTTGCATAATTTCATAAAACAGTAATATGTATTTATCCAATTCAACTTGCAAATGGATCGGACTAGCCCTTTAAAACGGAGTTTACTTATGTGCATAAGTATGGGTGCGTTGCCTAGTCTACTCACAAGTTGCCTCTGTCTTTATTTAGAATGTATGAATTAAACTTGCAATGTCTCTTTACTGAAGTAATGTTGAAAATGATACTTTGAATAGCATACCAGTATGAAACCCCAAACATACAGATCAAACTTTTGGTAATTGGTTTCCTTTAATTCTTTTTTTCTTTTAAATGTGTTTTAACTGGTATAGATCATCCTCAGTTTTACAATCAGCTCTTTGCTGGACAGGATACATATGGTCTAGCTGGTCCATGGATGACAGAGAGCAAAACGTTTGTTCATTAAAGATCCTTTCAAATGTAGCTTTATGTTTTAACTGGTTTAGGTCATCCTCAGTTTTACAATCAGCTCTTTGCTGGACAGGATATGTACGGTCTAGCTGGTGCATGGATGACGGAGAGTCTCAACGAAAGCCAGTAAGTACTCGCAAAAATGTTTTATTTTGGTAAACATACTATTACAGTCAAACCCTGTGATTTTCAATCACCTTTATAAGCTTGGGTCTATCAAAGTACTGGGATCTACATGTAGGCCTAGGCCCTTTGAAATACTAGGATTAGCTAGGCCTATCATCTGTCATTATTCCATGTCTTAATCCCGATGGGAATGCATCACACCTACATTGTAGAACTTAATGAGACAAGTTTTCTATCATTTTTCTTTTTCTCTCCCTTGTTCATTACTTTGTGGGATAACAAAAACCTTTTGGATTGATTTGTAACATGTACAGTATCTTCAAAGCTGAATGGTACCTTCATAAGAACACTGACAATTATCTTCAAAACTAAACATTTGACCTCAGATTTTCAAAGAAGTTAACAATGGGAACTCAATCCATCATCCTTTGAATTTTCCGGCCTCCCCCCCCCCCCCCCCCACTCAATAGCCAATCGAATCAAGGCTTCCATGGAAGTTACCATGCAACAGGGCCCAGGGTTTAATTCAAATTTCTGGATTCTCCTGAATGAGCTTTGTATTAAAATGGATGTTAGTTTATTCCGGTCATGTAAACATTACACCCATGATATGAATATAGCTTATAAACCAATCATGTCAACAAAGAGTGTATAGGTAGGCTGCACACCATTTACTTTTCAGTTAGACTTTAGACCTCAGATTTGATTTTACCTACATTGTAGATGGATGTCACATGAATAAGCATTTCCATTTTAGCAGCTCTTTTTTTTATATCTTTCTTAAGGTGAGTCAACTTTTCACCTCAAATCTACACTATTTATTTGTATTTTCCGCTCTTTCATAGTTAAAAATAGAAGTGTACACTGTATAAAATAAAGGAATAAAAATTACAACAACAAATCAACAAGAAGTTGCAAATTTTTATACAAAAAATATTGATGATGAATTTTACTCCACAAAAATCACAACTGAAAATTATTCCAATTAAGCTAATATTATTGGTTTCCAAGTTAACAAGAGCAGATTTGTCACATGCCCGTAAATGAAACCTAGATGAAATACAGGCCACCCTTGTTTTTAACGTCCGTATCACAGGCAAACTTAGGGCATATAAAATACACTGAAATTGAAATTTCCATTGAATATGAATTTAGTTTATAGCTTGTCTTTTTGTTGCCTCAGACACTTCCAAATCTTATTCTTGGTATTAAATCTGATTCTCAGTGTATTTTATGACAACATCCATGATCCAAGCTTCTTTTTCATTTCAGTGTATTTATTCTATTTGTCCACATGTGTGATGTGTGTGATGCAAACATTGAATTTAATTCATTGTGCTACATAAATATAATCTAGAGATATACTTTCGGGTTGTCTGTCCTTACATCGCGTTATCTCAAGAACGGATTGATGGATTCCTGCCAAACTTGGGTCATGTATGTATCTTGCAGAGCCAATGAAGTGATTAGATTTTAGGTCCACAAGATCAAAGGTCAAAGGTCACAGGGCTCATTATGTATGCAAAATTAGCTCATGATCAATCGCATTATCTCAAGAACCGATAGATGGATTCCTGCCAAACTCAGATCATGTGTGTATCTTGCAAAGCTGATGAACTGATTAGATTTTGGGGTCACGAGGTCAAAGGTCACAGGGCTCATGAATTCAAATATAGCTTATGAGCGCATTATCTCAAGAATTGATCGATGGATTCCTGCCAAACTTGGGTCATGTATGTATCATGCAGAGCCAATGAGCTGATTAGATTTTGGGGTCATGAGGTCAAAGGTCACAGGCCCATTATGTTTGCAAAAATAGCTCATGATTGCGTTATCTCAAGTATTTTTATGCCTCCGCCACCGAAGGTGGTGCCGGAGGCATCATGTTTTCGGGTTGTCCGTCCGTACGTCCGTACGTCCGTCCCGTTTGACCGTTATCACAATATCTCAAGAACCATTTAAGATTTAAACTTAAGACTCGGGAATAGTATTTATCACCATAGGAAGACGATCTGATTAGATTTTGGAGTACGTAGGTCAAAGGTCACAGGTCACAGAGGTCAACTTATGAAATTCCTTGTATTGAGTTTGTTAGCGCGATATCTCAAGAACCATTTGAGATTTAAACTTCAAACTTAAGGATAGTATGTATCACCATAGGAAGACGATCTGATTAGATTTTGGAGCACATATGTCAAAGGTCAAGGGTCACAGAGGTCAACTTATGAAATTCCATACATTGAGATTGTTATCATGATATCTCAAGAACCACTGGAGATTTAAACTTCAAACTTAGTGATAGTGTGTATCACTATAGGAAAACAATCTGATTACATTTTGGAGCACGTAGGTCAAAGGTCAAGGGTCATAGAGGTCAACTTATGAAATTCCATACATTGAGATTGTTATCATGATATCTCAAGAACCACTGGAGATGTAAAAACTTCAAACTTAAGGATAGTATGTATCACCATAGGAAGACGATCTGATTAGATTTTGGAGCACGTAGGTCAAAGGTCAAGGGTCACAGAGGTCAACTTATGAAATTCCATACATTGAGATTGTTATCATAATATCTCAAGAACCACTGGAGATTTAAACTTCAAACTTAATGATAGTGTGTATCACCATAGGAAGACAATCTGATTAGATTTTGGAGCACGTAGGTCAAAGGTCAAAGGCCACAGCGCACATTATGAATGCAAAAACAGCTTGTGATCGCGTTATCTCAAGAACCGATTGATGGATTCATGCCAAAATTAGGTCATGTTTGTTACTTGCAGAGCCAATGAACTGAGTAGATTCTTGGTTCATAAGGTCAAAGGTCAAAGGTCATGGGCCCATTATGTATGCAAAAATAGCTTGTGAACGCATTCTCATTAGAACTGACAGATGGATTACTATTTAACTCAGAACATCTTGCAGAGCCAATGAACTGAGTAGATTTTATGGTCATGAGGTCAAAGATCAAAGGGTCATATATGTATATGAGAAATTGCTTGTAATCACAATATTCTGAGAACCTGTCAATGGATTACCATTGAACGTGAATTCAATTTTTTTTTTCTGTTTTGGTTTGTAAAATTGCTCTATAACGGAGGCATCATTTTCGACTGCGCGCAGTCGAATTCCATCTAGTTAATAATATTAGAGTTATTGTTTTGTTACTTTGTTTAATTCAACTCAAGATCGATCCAAAATTCAAAATTTCGTTCACATATTATTGAGTGCTCTTCATTTTTCTTATAAAGTTGTTCTTAAACCACCGTATATAATTCTGCTGCAATAACATAATTGTAACTCAACTTCAATTTAAAATGTAATGTGGAAACTCAACAATTATAAGAATTGGTGTATGCTCATAGGCATTATACATCACTTTATATGAAATGCTTTAATGATATATTTTTCATGTAATAATTCCATTCAACATAATTTGACCTTACCTGTCACACAACAGACACACCTGCATGTATAATTTTTCAGTCTATGGATCTCATGTTAACAATTGCAATATAATAATTTCCTCTCTCTCTTTCTCTCTCTATATATATATATATATATATATATATATTTATTTTTTTAAATAATTTTTTAATTTAAAGATTATTTGTACTTGCAAGAATTGGTTCAACATTTCAAGTTACTGTTATAGGTTGTTCATCCATCTGTTCATTTATTTATATATGTATATAACTTTAGGTATGAACAATAATGTTAACTTTATCTTTTATCATTTTTATTGTACATTTATATGATCATTCCTGTTTTTATGCACATTTTATGTAAACATTGCATTATCAGACCTGCCAACCAGTACGATTTAGTCGTATTTAGTACGATTTTTAGAAGCAAATACGACAGTACGATTTTCCTCAACAAAATACGATTTTTTTTTAATTTTTTTTTTTAATTTTTTTTTTTTTTTAATTTTTTTTTTTAAATAATTGTTTTGTTGTTGGTATTTTGTGTGTGTGTGTGTGCCATTTTCAATGGCAAACTGCCCATTCTTTCATATAAAGCATCTCACTTCGGCAATTTGGGGATGTTCATTGGTTCATCAAACACACCAGTCGTGACGAAATCATGAGCACACATTGACAGGTTTTGGATTAGATGTGACTTCTCCAGATCATACTGTTGTATTTTCAAAGGCAACATGTACAGCTAAGGACAGGAGGAGAACGGTATTCTGTCCTCTGAAATACCCAAGCTTTGATTTTGAGAAATGGGAGACCTCTATATCTCCAAATTCTATTGCTGAAAGCGATTTAAGCGAAGAAGAACAAAGAGAGGCCTCTATGTCACCAAATTCTACAGCTGAAAGCGCTGTAAACGAAGAGCAACAAAGGGAGGCATCTATTTCACCACATTCCGCACCGGAAAGCAATGTAAATGAAGTGGAACAACGAGAGTCCTCTTTTTCACTGTATTATACAGCTGAAAGCGATGTAAACGAAGAGGAACAAACGGTCCCTAAAGCTTGTGAGGCATCTCCATCATCTTCTTGTACATCTAATAGCCTGGACTCCGAGTCCTCTCCTAGATCCAACATCTCTTCCAGATCTGTTTACTGCAACAGAAGATCGGGCGCATCCTTGATTGAACAGCACTTCCTTCCTGCTGCATCTGGAAGCGAGCCATCTCTGCTCAATGCACCAGTCGTGACGAAATCATGCATATTCAACCAATGATCCATAAAAAAAATTCTTCCTGTATGTAGGAACTGTAAGAGGCATTGATCCGCATAACAGTCCGTGTTTATTTTTAAGAATACAACTTTTGTCAGTAAAATACAACTTTTGGGATTAAAGAATACAGTTTTTGAACTCCAGAGGTTGGCAGGTCTGCATTATTGGTCCCTGGACTACTGCCTTGTACATTGTATATGTTGATATAAATAAACCGAAATTGAATTGAATTGAATTGAATTGATCGATGGATTCCCGCCAAACTTGGGTCATATTTATCTTGCAGAGCCAATGAACTGATTAGATTTTAGGGTCATGAGATCATGGGGCTCATTATGTATGCCTATTAATAGCTTGTGAACACATTATCATTAGCACCAACAGATGGATTACTATCAAACTCAGGACAGTTATTTATCTTGCAGAGCCATGTATATGAAAAATAGCTTGTAATCACAATACCGGTAGTCTGAGAACCTGTTGATGGATTACAATCAAACTTTAATTTTAAAAATTGCTTCTGTTTTGGTTCGTAAAAACGCTTCATGAGGAGGCATCATTTTCGAGTGCGCGCAGTCGAAGTTCCATCTAGTTTAAATATTATTTATGCGAGAAACCCTGCTTCTGTCTGGCTGCCCCTGTTGAAACTGCCAAATTGTATTCTTTAGATATTTTGGAGTTTGGAGTCTAAAAATCCTCATTGTATGTAATGCAATAATTTTTTGTTAGTATTTTAATTCTTTTAGTTTTTCTACTGTCATTTGTACCTGTAGAAATTAAAATTATATACCAGTGGGTACATTGTATTTATGCAAAATGATTTATGATTTCCAGAATATGCAATACACAAAATATGTACTGGTAGGTATACCCATGTTAAACACAAAAGAACACGATATTGTAGAAATTTTACAGTAAGTTCCCTCCATCCCCATGACTGAAGAAATACTGTAATAAGAAGTAGAAAGAAAAGTATGTTTCAGACTAATTGAATTATTGTTCCTGTGTAAGAAGTACAAGTACATGTGTGATTAATGGGGTTTGTAATAAATGTAGGTGTGATTGAACACCCCCCCCCCCCCCCCACCTGTCAGGATATTGTCGGTAAAATTGCGCTGCCGTCGGGGGAAAAAGAGAAAAGGGGGAGGGAAAAAAAGAGAGGGAAAGGGAAAGAAAAGAAAAAAGAAAAGGAAAAGAAAAGAAAAGAAAGAAAGGAAAAGAAAGGAAAGAAAGGAAAGAAAAGAGAAGAAAGAAAGAGAAAAAAGAAAAAGAGGGAGGAGAGGAAAGAACGGTACGACGAATCGTCTTCTTTCTCTAATAATTTGAGGAAACGTCTAAGCTTCCGCGATTCGCGCGGAGGGGGGAAAAACTGAATTCAGATGAGGATTAAGAGTCGAGAACAGTACAACGTATCGTCTTCCTTTCTCTATATTTTGATGAAACGCAAAAATGTTCGCGCTTCGCGCGGGAGGGGAAAATTTTAGACGAGTCGAGAACGGTACAACGAATCATCTTCTTTCTCTCATAATTTAAGGAAACGTCAAAGCTTCCGCGCTTCGCGCATTAGGCGGAAACTAAATTCAGACAAAGAGGGCTTATTAAGAGTAAAAAACGGTACAACAAATTTTCTGCTTTCTCTAATAATTTAAGGAAACGTCTAAGCTTCCGCGCTTCGCGCAAGAAAGGGAAAACAGAATTCAGATAAATAGAGCTTAATAAGAGTCGAAAACGGTGCTACGAATCGTCTTCTTTCTATAATAATTAAATCAAACGTCTAAGCTTTTCGCGCTTCGCGCTGGAAGGGGGTAACTGAATTCAGACAAGGATTAAGAGTCGAAAACGGTACAATGAATCGTCTGCTTTCTCTAATAATTTAAGGAACAGTCAAAGCTTCTGCGCTTCGCGCTAAAGGGGGAAACTGAATTCAGACAATTAGGGCTTATTAAGAGTCGAAAACGGTACAACGAATCGTCTTCTTTCTCTAATAATTTAATGAAACGTCAAAACTTCCGCGCGCGGGAGGGGGTTAAACTGAATTCAGATAAGGATTAAGAGTCGAGAACAGTAGGCCGACACCGAATCGTCTGCTTTTTCTCTTAATTTAATGATACGTCAAAGCTTCCTCCCGCGCAAAGGGAGAAACATTGCATTATTGGTCCCTGGACTACTGCCTTGTACATTGTATATGTTGATATAAATAAATCGTCTTCTTTCTCTAATAATTTAATGAAACGTCAAAACTTCCGCGCGCGGGAGGGGGTTAAACTGAATTCAGATAAGGATTAAGAGTCGAGAACAGTAGGCCGACACCGAATCGTCTGCTTTTTCTCATAATTTAATGATACGTCAAAGCTTCCTCCTGCGCAAAGGGAGAAACTGAATTCAGACAAGGATTAACATCGAGAACGGTACAGCAAACTGCTACTTTTTATAATAATTTAATGAAACGTCAAAGCTTTCGCGCTTCCAGCGGGAGGGGGACACTTCATTCAGACAAGGATTAACAGTCGAGATCGGTACAATAAATTGTCTTCTTTTCCTAATAATTTAAGGAAACGTCTAAGCTTCGCGCCTGTATTAAAATATATAGCTATGATGTTGACTAAGTTGACGAAATATATTTATGTCGTTGAGGAAAATGATTATTTGCGCATACGCAAGTACTATAGATAGTCCATAGGAAAAACAATTTAGCCTTCGGCCCCGGGTTCAAGTTTCAAGTTTATTTCACATTTCACAAAGAAAAAGAATTGACATAATTGACAAAAATAGAACATAATATGAAATATACTAAAAGTGTCACATTATATAATTAATTCTTTGAAAAGACGTCGAAATTAATTGTAATGAATAGAAGGTTATACAGAGTGAAATGTGAGGAACCTATTAAAAAGCTTAGCTTGTAGATTATAGGTTCCCATAAATAAAACTAACATTTGGTTGAAGTAGTTGTAATGGTAGAGGACGTAACAGTAATAATAGGTGGGCAAGAAGCCTTAACATAAGATGATTATACAATGTGAAACAAGCAAAAATAGCAAACATAGCAAATACAGCAAGCAAATTAATTTGTTACCAAAGAAATGAGACAATAGTCACTTAAAAATATTGAGGTCATTAAACGAGGTCATTGAACGAGGTCACCCGAGCGAGGCAGTAGACATGAACAATCATGTTACAGTAGTGTATACAATAATGTAGGCCGTAGCCCAGACACAATCCTGTTTCCAACATGCATTCGAACCCACGCACGTCTGCTCCCAGATAGCCCCAAGGCACGCAAACGCATTCACCCGCGCCACGCCCCATGCCCACCCGCAGTATCACCTATGTCGTTGAGGAAAATGATTATTTGCGCATACGCAAGTACTATAGATAGTCCATAGGAAAAACAATTTAGCCTTCGGCCCCGGGTTCAAGTTTCAAGTTTATTTCACATTTCACAAAGAAAAAGAATTGACATAATTGACAAAAATAGAACATAATATGAAATATACTAAAAGTGTCACATTATATAATTAATTCTTTGAAAAGACGTCGAAATTAATTGTAATGAATAGAAGGTTATACAGAGTGAAATGTGAGGAACCTATTAAAAAGCTTAGCTTGTAGATTATAGGTTCCCATAAATAAAACTAACATTTGGTTGAAGTAGTTGTAATGGTATAGGACGTAACAGTAATAATAGGTGGGCAAGAATTAACATAAGATGATTATACAATGTGAAACAAGCAAAAATAGCAAACATAGCAAATACAGCAAGCAAATTAATTTGTTACCAAAGAAATGAGACAATAGTCACTTAAAAATATTGAGGTCATTAAACGAGGTCATTGAACGAGGTCACCCGAGCGAGGCAGTAGACATGAACAATCATGTTACAGTAGTGTATACAATAATGTAGGCCGTAGCCCAGACACAATCCTGTTTCCAACATGCATTCGAACCCACGCACGTCTGCTCCCAGATAGCCCCAAGGCACGCAAACGCATTCACCCGCGCCACGCCCCATGCCCACCCGCAGTATCACCTATGTCGTTGAGGAAAATGATTATTTGCGCATACGCAAGTACTATAGATAGTCCATAGGAAAAACAATTTAGCCTTCGGCCCCGGGTTCAAGTTTCAAGTTTATTTCACATTTCACAAAGAAAAAGAATTGACATAATTGACAAAAATAGAACATAATATGAAATATACTAAAAGTGTCACATTATATAATTAATTCTTTGAAAAGACGTCGAAATTAATTGTAATGAATAGAAGGTTATACAGAGTGAAATGTGAGGAACCTATTAAAAAGCTTAGCTTGTAGATTATAGGTTCCCATAAATAAAACTAACATTTGGTTGAAGTAGTTGTAATGGTATAGGACGTAACAGTAATAATAGGTGGGCAAGAATTAACATAAGATGATTATACAATGTGAAACAAGCAAAAATAGCAAACATAGCAAATACAGCAAGCAAATTAATTTGTTACCAAAGAAATGAGACAATAGTCACTTAAAAATATTGAGGTCATTAAACGAGGTCATTGAACGAGGTCACCCGAGCGAGGCAGTAGACATGAACAATCATGTTACAGTAGTGTATACAATAATGTAGGCCGTAGCCCAGACACAATCCTGTTTCCAACATGCATTCGAACCCACGCACGTCTGCTCCCAGATAGCCCCAAGGCACGCAAACGCATTCACCCGCGCCACGCCCCATGCCCACCCGCAGTATCACCTGGGTTTATATAGGGTTAAATTTGTAGATATTGGGACATTTAATTTTGTCGGTAATTGGTGGCTAGTTTTGTCGGTAATCGTTGGCCTCTACACCCCCCCACTGAAAAAGGTCTAGCGACGCCCCTGCCTACAGTAATGCACTGATGCATATAGTTGATGATTGCAATTTGTCTTTAAACTGTGATAGTCGTTTTTCATGCAATGCTCGATGTATCAGCAACGTTTCAGAAAGATAGATCCATATTCATCTCAAACAAGAAAAGTTTATGATTATAATAAAACTTGGGTCTTATTTAGACAAGGAAAATTGATAATTAAGATAGATATTTGGGTGTTGTTTACCCAGGGTAGGTAGCCACACCTCTTCGTGCTGGGCCCTGCAATTATTATTACAATAGCATTGCTGGGTAACAAATTTACACTTGGGTGGAGATTGGTAATGTGAATTAATATCTTGCCAAAGGATGTTAGTGCTGGGCTTGGATTCGAACCCTCAACCCATGCATTGAGAGTCAAGTGAATAAACCACTATACTACAACAACTCCATTGTACAGAAGATGGATTCTATTGTAAAAATGGAACTGTTGTGTTATATGTAAGCTTTTGATAGCCAATGATGAGTTTACACGTATCTCAGTCTTTCTTGTTTAGAGTGTAATAACAATCTTTGGTACATGTAAACTGGTTAAAGCTGTATACAGGAGAAAAATTGATATGATTTAATATGCCACACAAAGATCTCAGTATTGGAGGGATGTCCACACGTTGTTATCTATGATCTACATGTATGTTAAACACCCGTCAGACTCTTAACAGAATAACACTCTCATAACATAAACCATTCGCTTCTTCCAAGAAAAAATTTGTAAAATCTTTATCAATCACAGCAAAAATGTGTATCCTTATTTAATGTCTGAAACAGTATCTATAATATTCTCCACAATATTGTTTCTGTAACTGTTTCCCTGAATATTTCAATGTAAAAGTGATGCTGTGTTATTGAAGAAAAAGTAGTGAAAATATTTTTATAAAGCTCTCTCTGTATACAGAGTGTAGTGTATTTGAATGTAGTCAAACTTTAGTGAGAATTCTATTTCTTGTTGTCTAGGTACACTTATGAAGTTGCACCTGTGTTTACTCTGATTGAGCAAGAAGTCCTCTCAAAGCTGAGAGAACTGTGTGGCTACAAGAGCGGTGATGGTATCTTCTGTCCAGGTAAGACCAACATGGCATTCTCATGGTGATCCAACATTTGATCCTGCAACAATTGCACCAGGTTTTAATTTGTCAATATTAGGGTTAGATTAGGGTTGCAAAATATGGGTTTTAAGTTAGTTTTAGGGCAAGGGTTAGGTGTAGTGCTGAAGTTAAGAATTTGGGTAGTGTAGGGAATTGATTGTGTAGAATATTTGTCACAGGAGCAAGTGTTGTTCAACCACTTTTCACATGAGAGGATAAAGACATGTCATACAAAGGAACACATGAGGAAAATATATTGTGAACTTTAATAGATTTTAAAAATGTTTCTGTGCTTGCTTGCATCCATCCATCCTTCCTCTCCTACTCTCATGTCTGTACTGCATGTAGCCATGAACTGCATGATGCTCTTGTGCAATGTCTTTTGAAGCTGAAGTATACAACTAAATCGTTTCAAACATGAAACCTTTTAGTTGCATTTATCAACTGAGTATTACGTCTAACGGTTTGTTGCATTATTGTAATGGCCTACAGACCAATCATCCTAATACAATATATTAAAGCAGTACCGGTAGTAGATATTGATTAACATTTGCAAGTACAGAGTGTAATTTGATTGATTCTAAGATTAATCAGATTACTTAATTGGACTTCTCTATACTGTGCCTCATAGCAGCTTTCAGTATCCATAGCTTGCAGCTTGTAAACAAACCTTTATTACTTAACGTTAAATGATGAAATCCAATAAAGTACATTTTAATTTGATCTCCATCTCTATAGTTCTTCATGACACTTTTCCATAACAAAACAACTCAATTGAAATTCTTTAATGAATTGGAAATGGTTCCATGCCTAATTGGCTGCATGTCTCAAAGAGTTTCAGACAGGGAATCCTATAATTTAATCATTTTTAATCTAATGAAGTTTGGTCTCCCTCAAACCATTCAGAGTGAAATAAGAATTAATTTGGCTACCTTAATAGCTTGCAAAATAATTGGTAGAATGGCATTCCGTTTTATTTGATCGCTGCTCATTCTAATGTTGGAAGAGAAATACAATACCGTAAATAACGTTGTATAAACCGCCCTCGTGTATTAACCGCACCCCTCTTTTTCGCCCTTAAAAAAAAAAAAAAAAAAAAAACTCTTTTTTTTTTTTTTTTTTTTTTTTTTGCCGAGATTTTTTTTTTGTGTGTGTAAGATCATTACGGTACTGTAAATTAAAAAACAGTAGGGACCTAGGATAGAACCTTGTGGTACACCATGTAATAGAAGAAAAATTGGAGGAATTATTATAAACTACATATTGAGATCTATCAGAAAGATTACTTTCAAACCAAGATGACAGACAAATTTGAGTGTTGTTCTAGTTTCCGAGTGGTGAGTCAACACACCGATTACCGAGCTGGGAGACATTGTCAGGCATAGCGCCAGGTGGAGGGGCATAAATTGAAACTTTAAAAAAAAAAAAAAAAAAAAAATTTTTTTTTTTTTTTTTTTTTGGTGTACCGTGTATTAACCGCACCCCCGACTTTGAAATTTTTTCGGCGGCAAAAAAGTGCGGTTTATACACCGTTATATACGGTAAGTACATTCTGCTTGAACGAGCAGGCCAAATTAATGATCATTTAATTTGGGTATAGGGAAAAAGACATTAATTGTATTTTTGAAAAATATGTTTGTCTCACACTGTACACTGAATTTGTGTTTGAGCAATGCCATAGACAAGTTCATTCCTATTTGTGTTTGAGCAATGCCATAGACAAGTTCATTCCTATTTGTGTTTGAGCAATGCCATAGACAAGTTCATTCCTATTTGTGTTTGAGCAATGCCATAGACAAGTTCATTCCTATTTGTGTTTGAGCAATGCCATAGACAAGTTCATTTTCTATTTGTGTTTGAGCAATGCCATAGACAAGTTCATTCCTATTTGTGTTTGAGCAATGCCATAGACAAGTTCATTCCTATTTGTGTTTGAGCAATGCCATAGACAAGTTCATTCCTATTTGTGTTTGAGCAATGCCATAGACAAGTTCATTCCTATTTGTGTTTGAGCAATGCCATAGACAAGTTCATTCCTATTTGTGTTTGAGCAATGCCATAGACAAGTTCATTCCTATTTGTGTTTGAGCAATGCCATAGACAAGTTCATTCCTATTTGTGTTTGAGCAATGCCATAGACAAGTTCATTCCTATTTGTGTTTGAGCAATGCCATAGACAAGTTCATTTTCTATTTGTGTTTGAGCAATGCCATAGACAAGTTCATTTTCTATTTGTGTTTGAGCAATGCCATAGACAAGTTCATTTTCTATTTGTGTTTGAGCAATGCCATAGACAAGTTCATTTTCTATTTGTGTTTGAGCAATGCCATAGACAAGTTCATTCCTATTTGTGTTTGAGCGGGGTCTATTCGCTATTCATAAGGACCGCTATTCATAAGGTCCGCTATTCATAAGGACCGTTATTCATAACGTGTAATTTCCCGTACTTCCTGGTCCGCTATTCATAATGGCAAAAGAGGGTCGCTATTCATAAAGAAATAAGGTTCATTAATCATAAGGACCGCTATTCATAACGTGAGATGAGGGTCGCTATTCATAATTCATATTAAGGGTCATTAATCATAAGGACCGCTATTCATAATACGAAATGAGGGTCGCTATTCATAATAGGAGAAGAGGGTCGCTATTCATAATACGAAATAAGGTTCATTAATTATAAGGGTCGCCATTCATAACACGGGAAGAGGGTCGCTATTCATAATACGAAATGAGGGTCGCTATTCATAATAGGAGAAGAGGGTCGCTATTCATAATAGGAGAAGAGGGTCGCTATTCATAATAGAAGAAGAGGGTCGCTATTCATAATAGGAGAAGAGGGTCGCTATTCATAATAGGAGAAGAGGGTCGCTATTCATAATACGAAATGAGGGTCGCTATTCATAATAGGAGAAGAGGGTCGCTATTCATAATAGGAGAAGAGGGTCGCTATTCATAATAGGAGAAGAGGGTCGCTATTCATAATACGAAATGAGGGTCGCTATTCATAATAGGAGAAGAGGGTCGCTATTCATAATAGGAGAAGAGGGTCGCTATTCATAATAGGAGAAGAGGTTCGCTATTCATAATAGGAGAAGAGGGTCGCTATTCATAATAGGAGAAGAGGGTCGCTATTCATAATAGGAGAAGAGGGTCGCTATTCATAATAGGAGAAGAGGGTCGCTATTCATAATACGAAATGAGGGTCGCTATTCATAATAGGAGAAGAGGGTCGCTATTCATAATAGGAGAAGAGGGTCGCTATTCATAATAAGAGAAGAGGGTCGCTATTCATAATACGAAATGAGGGTCGCTATTCATAATACGAAATGAGGTTCGCTATTCATAATAGAAGTATAGGATCGCTATTCTTAATAGTTGCCCCCCCCCCCCCCCCGTGGCTAAGTTCTTGGTCCTGTAGGGGGGGGGGGGGGGGCGTCATATAGCCCTGAATAGTTGTCTCTTTTTAAAGTAGTTATATTTTATCTGTTATCTTTGATAATTATATAGAGCTCATGTCGTGACGGAAAAAAAAGTAAAACATAACACACATGTAGTACTATCGTAAATTGTCCTCCTTGTTGGAAATCTTGCCCCACCACCCTGCCCCCGACTGATCTTATCCAGGCTACGCCACTGAGATATTAAGTACGCCAAGCAGGCCCATTATCCATTTTCGCTTGCTATTTAAGAAACTTGTAATTGTTTATACGACAATAATTTTTTTTGTAGAAGGTAATTTGAATTAGGACTTATGGACCTACAAATTATTGAGCGGGATTGGACCTGACCATAAGCCTAGTATCTACCTACCTCCCCCCCCTCCCCCCCCCCCATTAGTACGCCCCGGCGCGGATCAAGAATTTTCCAATGGGGGGGGGGGGGGGGGGGGGGGAACGGAAATTTGAAAAATGCGCAGACCATTTTTTCAACTCAACATACCAATACTGACAAGGTCATATTAGAAGCACAATACCAGTACCTACAAGCAGGCACAATTTTGGAAAGGGGGGCAAGCTCACTTAACGTCTCTTGTCCGATATAAACATTCCCCGTTTTTAAGATATACATTTTTTTTGACATTTTCATCGTGGGGGGGGGGGGGGGGGGTGGGGGGGGGGGGGGGGGGGCTAAAGCCTCTTGCCCGAAAAGGGATTTTTCTAGTTCACAATTCGGCTAGTGAGCGAAACGAGCGAGCAAAAATTTGAGCATAATATGTATTTTGTGAAAGTGTTATTTATCACCAAGATAAACGAGAAAAGATATCAAAAATTCATATTCGGGCAGCTCGCTGTTCTCTCCCCCCCCCCCCCCCACACCCATTACGCGCGAAAGCTTTGAACTTTCATTAATTATTATAAAAAGAAGACGATTTATTGTACCATTCTCGACTCTTAATCCTTGTCTGAATTCAGTTTTCCCCCCTCGCCTTGACCTTTAATTAATTATTAGAGAAAGAAGATGATTCGTTGTTCCTTTCTCGACTGTTAATCCTTGTCTGAATTCAGTTTCCTTCCTCCCGCGCAAAACGTGGGAAGCTTTGATGTTTCATTAAATTATTAGAGAAAGAAGAGGATTTGTTGTACCATTCTTGATTATTAATCCTTGTCTGAATTCAGTTCCCATCCCCCATCCCCTCTTGCGCATAGCGGGTAAGCTTTGACCTTTCATAGTTAATGAAATTATTAGAGAAAGAAGACGATTCGTTGTTCCATTCTCGACTCTGGCTACGCGCCTGCTTTAAAGGGAAAATGAAACAATCATGATTGTGATAGCACACAATAATGTTAGTACAAATAGTAAATAATAAAAATTATTGCAACAACCATGATAAATCACGGCCGGGAGCGTGGGCCGAGTGTCATATCATACATAGTTTTGTGTTATTGGGCGAGGGGGGCGTAGCGACCAAGCAAAACTTTGCAATGTTGAATGCTATATATCTTTCTAGCTATATTTCTAAATTTCATGGGGGACGTGTCCTCCTATCGGGCCCAGGATTGCCGCCCCTGTCCATGATTACTACCAACATGAGCTCAAATACACGCTCAAGGGAGTTTATATGAGCTGAAGCCAAATGAAGGGCAAAATAAGAGTTGAGAAGCGGCCCCCTACCGTTAATTACAAAATTGACTTTGCATCGCAGGGGCTTTTTTAACGTTTAACTTTGATTCCGTGGCTCGAAAGTTACTGTCACTAAGCGCCATTTCCTTGTCTTTCCACCTTTTTCACCCGACTCCCCCCCCCCCCCCCCCCCACACTCAGTGTTATCTAGAGTACGCGTACGCATTTCCCTCTCTTTGAAAGCACCCCTCTATCTCCGGTGTGTAAAGTCAGTACGGGCCAGATTTGTGTGTATTACGGGCCGGACTTTGTTGCGTGAAAAGTACTCCTTTACCGGAGATTTTGGGAACACGAATTCGGTCCCTCCGACCCCGGAGTGGGAGGGAGGGGGGGGGGGCTTTCCTTTTACCCTCTCTCTGTGTTTCTTTTCTCTTCTTTCTTGTCTCTTCTCTTCTCTTTTCTTTTTCTTCTCCTTTCTTTTGCTTCTCCTTTTTTTTCTCTTCTTTTTCCCTCTTTTTTTGCGCCGCGAATAGGGGGGGGGGGGGGCGGTCGTTTTGGCCCCTCTGGATCCGCCAATGAGTATGCCTGTGGTGTCCAGTGGCGTATCTGGCGCTTGTTCTCGTTTCGGGGGGGGGGGGTGAGAGGGGCGCAAAAACGTATCTTTTCCCCCTTGTTTTTTCTTCTTCCTCTTTATTTTCTTTCCCTTTCTCTTTTTTGCTGAGGGGAGAGGGGAGGCAAGGGCCTTTCGATCCAAACCTTGTTGGCGGGAAACTCGCAACTGATATCCCTTTTCTATACTTTTCTTCTTCCTCCTTTTTTCTTTCCCCTTTTTCTCCTCTTTTTATGGGGGAGGGGGTGGAAGCAAGGCCCCCCGATTTCCTTCTTTTCCTCCATTTCTTTTCTTCTTCCTCTTCTTTCTTTCTTTCCTTTCTCTCCTCTTTACCTTTCCCTTCGTTTCCTACTCTCTCTTTTCTCTCCTTTTTTTTTTGGGGGGGGGGGGGGGCATTTACCACCTCGCCCCCCTGGATCCGCGCCTGGATGTACGGACGGTAAACGGTACGAAAATGACCGGTATAGGCAGGGGCGTCGCTAAAGGGGGGAGGGTGTGGGGTGCGACACCCCCCCCCCCCCCCACCTGTCGAGATATTGTCGGGGGGGAATGAGAAAAGGGGGAGGGGGAAATGAGAGGGAAAGGGAAGGAAAAGAAAAAAGAAAAGGAAAAGAAAAGAAAGAAAGGAAAAGAAAGGAAAGAAAGGAAAAGAAAGGAAAGAAAAGAGAAGAAAGAAAGAGAAAAAAGAAAAAGAGGGAGGAGACGAAAGAAAGGAAAAGAAAGAAAAGGGAGAAAAAAAAGAGAAAAAAAGAGTAAAAGGGAAACAAAAGAAACGGGGTGAAAGAGAGGAGAGAGAGGAGTAGTAAGAGCCTGAGAGAGGATCGAGGAGTGGGAGTAAAAGAGAGAAGGGGGTTGTTGGGTGGAGTCGTCTCGTCGAGGGAGCAAGAACGACACGGGTAAATATGTTGCTATGTCGGGTCAGCTGTGTCGGTATTCTTGCTCGATCCTCGTGAACTATATCAATGCAGAAGTTTGAAGTCGGTGAGATGTATATTGTCGGTCGGCCGACAAGTTTTTTTTCACTACGAACTGTGACTTTTTATACGCTGTGACAACTACAATACTTGTATTTTCTCGAAGTTTCACTTTCCTATAATATCAGCTAAAGAAATCAGAGGTTTAAAATTTTCGGGGGAACTAAATTCAAACAAGGTTTAAGAGTCGACAACGTACGACAAATCGTCTTTCTTCTCTATATTGTGATGAAACGCCCCAAAAAAATCCACGCTTCGCGCGGAATGGGAAAACTGAATTCAGACAATTAGGGCTTATTAAGAGTAAAAAACGGTACAACGAATCATCTTCTTTCTCTAATAATTTAATGAAACGTCAAAATGTCCGCGCTTCGCGCGAGAGGGGGAAGCTTTATTCAGACAAGGATTAAGAGTCGAGTACGGTTCAAAGAATCGGCTACTTTCTCTAATAATTTAATGAAACGCCAAACTCTGCGCGCTTCGCGCGGAAGGGGGACAACTGAATGCAGATAAGGATTAAGAGTCGAAAACAGTACACCAAATAGGGCTTATTAAGAGTCGAAAACGGTACAAACGAATCGTCTTCTTTCTCTAATAATTTAATGAAACGTCAAAGCTTCCGCGCTTCGCGCGAGAGGGGGAAACTGAATTCAGATGAATAGGGAGTAATAAGAGTCGAAAACGGTACGACGAATCGTCTATCTTTCTCTATATTGTGATGAAACGCCAAAAATTCCGCGCTTCGCGCGAAGGGAGAAAACTTCATTTACACGAGTCGAGAACGATACAACGAATTGTCTTCTTTCTCTAATAATTTAATGAAACGTCAAAATTTCCGCGCTTCGCGCGGAGAGGAAAGTTCATTCAGACAAGCATTAAGAGTCGAGCAATTCAACGAAACGTCGACTTTCTCTAATAATTTAATGAAACGCCAAAACTTACGCGGGAGGGGGAGAAACTGAATTCAGACAAAGATTAACAGTAGAGAACGGTTCAGCAAATCGTCTTCTTTTCATAATAATTTAATGAAACGTCAAAGCTTTCACGCTTCGCGCGGGAGGGGGGGGGGGGAACTTCATTCAGACAAGGATTAACAGTCGAGAAAGGTACAATAAATCGTCTTCTTTTCCTAATAATTTAGAGGCCTATCACCCACACCCCCTAATGAGCGCTCTTTAAGTGATTCGCTTGCTCACTACCGCCCTCCCTAAAATAAGATCCTAGCTCCGCGCCTGCATTAAAATATATCAGCTATCATGCTGACTAAGTTGACGAAATAATTCGTATATTTATGTCGTCGAGGAAAATGACCATTTGCGCATATGCTAGTACTATAGATAGTCCATAGGAAAAACAATTTAGCCTTCGGCCCCGGGTTTATAGGGTTAAATTTGTAAATATTGGACATGTAATTTTGTCGGTAATTGGTCGCTAGTTTTGTCGGTAATCGTTGGCCTCTACACCCCCCCCCCCCCCCACTGAAAAAGGTCTAGCGACGCCCCTGGGGGCAGGGTGGTGGGGCAAGATTTCCCACGAGCGGGACAAATGACGATAGGATTATGTGTGTTTTCCTTCTTGTTTTCACCGCTGTAGCGGGGGAAATATATTAGCTAGATTATGGGGATGTCTATAATTATCAAAGCTAAAAAGTAAAATATTTTTAAAAATACACAATACAGGGGATGCAACCGTTCGCATAATGTCTTACGGTAAAACAAAATCGTATCTGATTCTGAATATCCAACTTCCTTACTTATATGGAAAATATGTCGTGCGACATTGTATATTTACGAAAAGCTTAAATATGGTATATAACTTAAGTCCCTACAACTCCCTCTCTGTCGCTTTTTTTCTTTGCTGAGGATAAGATACATGATAGATCAACCCCTTGAAGGCAACACTGATACAACCCCACCGCCCCCCACCCTTAAACACACACAGGCCACGCCATCTATGAACAACTTGGACGAGAATTGTCGCTAATATGTACATGTACCAAGGGAATACTGTCGGGAGGGTGGGCCGAATGGCGCAGCGTGGTCGGGCTGAATTGGATGGGGGGGGGGGGGGGGGGGGCTGGTGACCAGAATGATGGGACACGTTCATTATTTAGGCACGCCTTTCTTTCTTCAGAAATGTGAGTTTTCAATAAATATTTTCTTCAAATGTTTGGGACTATGTGGCCTACCCCCCCCCCCCCCCCGGCCTACGCTGTAGCCATGGGGTGTCCTCTATCCAGTATGTCGCTTTCTTATTAACATTTAGTTTATTGCTTATGTCATTTTGACTTTTTCGGTATTATGGATAGCGACCCTCTCGTCACATTATAAATAGCGAACCTGTTCTCCTATTATGAATAGCGACCCTCATTTCCTATTATGTATAGCGACCCTCTTTCTCCTATTATGAATAGCGACCTCCACTCCTATTATGAATAGCAACCCTCTTCTCCTATTATGAATAGCGACCCCCACTCCTATTATGAATAGCAACCCTCTTCCCCTATTATGAATAGCGACCCTCATGTCGTATTATGAATAGCGACCCTCTTCTTATATTATGAATAGCGACCCCCTACTCCTATTATGAATAGCGACCCTCTTCTCATATTATGAATAGCGACCCTCATTTCCTATTATGAATAGCGACCCTCTTCTCCTATTATGAATAGCGACCCTCACGTCGTATTATGAATAGAGACCTTTCCCATTATGAATAGCGACCCTCTACTCCTATTATGAATAGCGACCCTCTTCTCCTATTATGAATAGCGACCCCTACTCCTATTATGAATAGCGACCCTCTTCTCCTATTATGAATAGCGACCCTCATTTCGTATTATGAATTTCGACCCCCTACTCCTATTATGAATAGCGAACCTCATTTCGTATTATGAATAGCGACCCTCTTCTCCTATTATGAATAGCGACCCTCATGTCGTATTATGAATACCGACCCTCATTTCCTATTATGAATAGCGACCCTCTTCTCCTATTATGAATAGCGACCCTCATGTCCTATTATGAATAGCAACCCTCTTCTCTTATTATGAATAGCCACCCTCTTCTCTTATTATGAATAGCGACCCTCATGTCGTATTATGAATAGCGACCCCCTTCTCCTTTTATGAATAGCGACCCCCTACTCCTATTATGAATAGCGACCCTCTTCTCCTATTATGAATAGCGACCCTCTTCTCCTATTATAAACAGCGACCCTCTTCTCCTATTATGAATAGCGACCCTGATGTCGTATTATGAATAGCGACCCTCTTCTCTTATTATGAATAGCAACCCTCTTCTCCTATTATGAATAGCGACCCTCATGTCGTATTATGAATAGCGACCCTCTTCTCCTATTATGAATAGCGACCCTCTTCTCCTATTATGAATAGCGACCCTTTTCATTGATTATGAATAATGACCCTTATGAATAATGACCCTTATGAATAGCGACCCTCATTTTCCATTATGAATAGCGACCCTCATTTCGTATTATGAATAGCGACCCTCATTTCGTATTATGAATAGCGACCCTCTTTCTGTGTTATGAATACCGACCCTTTTGTAATATTATGAATAGGGACCCTTATGAATAGCGACCCTCATGTCGTATTATGAATAGCGACCCTCTTCTCCTATTATGAATACCGACCCTCTTCTTTGATTATGAATAGCGGTCCTTCTGAATAATGACCCTTATGAATAATGACCCTTTTCTCCAATTATGAAAAGCGGACCTTATGAATAGCGGTCCTTATGAATAATGGACCTTATGAATAGCGGACCTTATGAATAGCGGTCCTTATGAATAGCGACATTGACCCGTTTGAGCAATGCCATAGACAAGTTCATTCCTATTTGTGTTTGAGCAATGCCATAGACATGTTCATTCCTATTTGTGTTTGAGCAATGCCATAGACAAGTTCATTCCTATTTGTGTTTGAGCAATGCCATAGACAAGTTCATTCCTATTTGTGTTTGAGCAATGCCATAGACAAGTTCATTTTCTATTTGTGTTTGAGCAATGCCATAGACAAGTTCATTTTCTATTTGTGTTTGAGCAATGCCATAGACAAGTTCATTCCTATTTGTGTTTGAGCAATGCCATAGACAAGTTCATTCCTATTTGTGTTTGAGCAATGCCATAGACAAGTTCATTTTCTATTTGTGTTTGAGCAATGCCATAGACAAGTTCATTCCTATTTGTGTTTGAGCAATGCCATAGACAAGTTCATTCCTATTTGTGTTTGAGCAATGCCATAGACAAGTTCATTCCTATTTGTGTTTGAGCAATGCCATAGACAAGTTCATTCCTATTTGTGTTTGAGCAATGCCATAGACAAGTTCATTCCTATTTGTGTTTGAGCAATGCCATAGACAAGTTCATTCCTATTTGTGTTTGAGCAATGCCATAGACAAGTTCATTCCTATTTGTGTTTGAGCAATGCCATAGACATGTTCATTCCTATTTGTGTTTGAGCAATGCCATAGACAAGTTCATTCCTATTTTTGACACACTTCCCCCCTCTAGATTCTTAGATTTGTTTTTCTTCTAAAGTGAAGTATGTAGCCTTGACCTAATGTTCATTATTTATTCATAAGTTGTAAATTGACTCATTAAATTTCTTTACAAACAACCTTTAGTCCAAGTAGAGCATATAGATAATATATGAGTCAATAAAATGTTTTTAGCCATTTATTTGGAGGGTAAATCATTGTGCAGCACAAATATGTCATGATTGTATGAGTTTTTGTTTCTAACTGTAGCAGACCCCATTTAATTCTTTTTGGAAATATGACATGTACAGGTTTTCTTTTCCCTCGTAAAAACAAAAGAAAAAAACAAGCTAACAGCTCTTTGTTTTGTTACGGTGCCCTCATAATAAACAGTGCTTTCTGAATTACATGTATGATACTTTGTATTAAGAATTTTGTCATATTAAGTTAATATGTTATACATGTACATGTACTTCAGTTGTTGATTTATAACTCTGTACACTATTGATTTATATTATTATTAAAATTATTGTTTTTGTTGATATTGTGGTGGTTGTGGTTGTGGTTGTTGTTGTCATCATTATCATTATCATAAGTATTATTTGCATTTACCGGTACTCTACACTGATTTAGATATGCACATATGATTTGTCCATTGGATGATTTGACTGGAATGTTTGAAATAATTGTTTTTCTAATCAGGTGGCTCCCTAGCTAACATGTATGCAATCAACCATGCCAGGTATATGGTGAATGAAGACTACAAGGAGAATGGTAACTTCAGCTCCAAGCCACTACAAATATTCACTTCTGATCAGGTAAGCAATCAACCATGCCAGGTATATGGTGAATGAAGACTATAAGGAGAATGGTAACTTCAACTCCAAGCCTCTAGAAATATTCACTTCTGATCAGGTAAGCAATCAACCATGCCAGGTATATGGTGAATGAATACTATAAGGAGAATGGTAACTTCAGCTCCAAGCCACTACAAATATTCACTTCTGATCAGGTAAGCAATCAACCATGCCAGGTATATGGTGAATGAAGACTACAAGGATAATGGTAACTTCAGCTCCAAACCTCTACAAATATTCACTTCTGATCAGGTAAGCAATCAACCATGCCAGGTATATGGTGAATGAAGACTATAAGGAGAATGGTAACTTCAACTCCAAGCCTCTACAAATATTCACTTCTGATCAGGTAAGTGGCAACAAGGACAAAAAGTTGGGATAGTGATTTAAATGAAGGAGGGTCAGTTACATTCATTTGCTGAATCATGAAGAGATTACTTGAAATGAAAGGACAGCAAACTCAAGTTCTCTTGCATTTTGATAGGATTGAGTTTGCTTCAGTATACTCATTTACTTCCTAAAAGTCATGTGGATTAGCATGGTCAGTAGTGCCCCATAATAATGAAAGTTAGATATCAACTTATGTAACCGGTACGTATGTTCATGTTATGTACTTTACAAATCAAGTATTCAGCACATAGATTATTAAAATGCAGTGTAAGTTAATAGTGTTTGTGAAAGTGATTTCACATTTCATTATTTGTTTCAGCGATTCCTTCAATTTTAATGGATTTTGTTTATTTTTCAAACTTTTAGAGAGATTATGATTTATTTTCTTTTTCTTACGTTTGTTCAATATTACTTAAAATGCACATGGAGAGGATAATGTAAAAAAAAAATGTAATTTAGGATTAAGAATTAAAAGAAAAGTAAGAAGGAGTGGAAAATTGAAAGGACAAATCAAATGAGAAATTAGAGAAGCAGCACAAAGGAAAAGATAGATATGCAATGCATATTAATCAATGCAAGGAGATATCAAATCTAGCTGCACATATTGACTGAATTGATTTTGAATTATTGAATAAAATTCAAACATGAGGTTTTATTTCTTACCAACAGAGCCACTATTCACTCCTAAAAGGTTCAGCATTCTTGGGGATAGGAACTAACAATGTCATCAAAATAGAAACAGACAAAAGGTAAGTGATAATGCACAAACAGTAAGTGTTCTATACTCATTTTTTTATTTTTTATTTTACAAAACAAAGTCAAGGGAAACACATTGTCATCTTAGTAATGACCCATGACCTACATGTACGGTATGTCCTAATAAATTCTATAATCCATGTTTTTATTTCCAGTGGTAGAATGATACCAGAGGCACTAGATGAAGCAATTTCTGCTGCAAAGTTGAATGTAAGTATTCTTTATGTAGTCTGTATAAAACTGTTATTTTCTTAAATTATTCAAGCATGTATATCTAGTACATGTTTAAGCGTTTTATTCACATCAGATGAATGTTTATCATTATAATTGATTTGGTATCACATAGAGAGGGTAAAAATGAACTTAATCAGTGTGAGCCTCTGGTTTCTCATCCCTGTGCAACCAATTGGGATGTGCAGGTGCACCATTACATTGGGGTTTCCCCCTAGTCTTATTTGGCTTCTTAATGTGCATAGGTAGTGACTCTCCTCTACATAAGGCCTCTATTTAACGTCCTATCCAAGGGACGGGGTGTTTTTCACTGTGGAACAGAGGAGGGGCATGTTAACACACAATGCAGGCTTTAGTCTGTCTGGACTGAATTCAAACCCATTTCACAGGGAGACACTTTACTGACTGAGCCAACTCCTCTTCTTATATATATATCTGTTTTACACATGGTCTCACAAGTGTAGATTTTTAAGATGGAAATTGTAAAGTCTCCTACTGCATCCTAATCAGACAACTTCAAGTGCTGCAATTTCTTTCTATCTTTAAAATATTACATTGGGTACATGGGAGGTATTAAAGATTATGAGAAAACCACAATATTTTAGAATTTAATAATTTTTGCATTCCTTGTAATATTTAAAAATCATAAAATGTCAATGTGTCCTATTTGCATTGTAACAGGGTGCCATTCCTCTAATGGTAGTTGCTACAAGTGGGACTACAGTCTATGGAGCCTATGACCCTTTAGATGAGATTGCAGACATATGTGTCAAATATGGAATATGGTTCCATATAGATGTAAGTGTGAATATGGAAATAATCAAGTAATTTAACAGTAGAGGTCCTGCCTCGTCACATGACTAACTACTACCATGATCCCATCCAAGACAACTTTTCTCATGAAATTCTGTCTCATTTGTAATGTTTTGGCACAGTGGTAACAGTGGTAATGTAAATTGATGATGAGTACAAGGGAAACATGTTTTATGATCTCTGTGATTTTCACAACATGATATGCTGGTTATGCACCACAGAAGCAGATCAAAGGTTCTTTAAAGGGAGAGGGAGGCAAAACGAAGCAGAACAACAAAACAAAAAATCTCTTACAAGCTTCTTTTTTCATTCACATTTTAAAAGTGCCATGAACAGTAGGTTTTATGTGTAAGGAGGCAAAATATCAGAACAAGGGGGACACTTTTATAATACCTTCCATAATAAAAACCTGTGTGGAATGAGATCAAATATTTATTTAAGTGTCACTTGAAACAGAATACGTCTGTAAATAAAGCCACATGATTTCAGTTACTTAGAACATGTTATTGATGTAACCCCCTCTCCTCCTCCTCCTTGCAGGCTGCCTGGGGTGGTAGTGCCCTTCTTTCATCCACTCATAGACATTACCTTGATGGCATCCATCGGTCTAACTCAGTCACATGGTGTCAACATAAAATGATGGGGGTTCCCCTACAATGCTCTGCATTCCTATTGAATGGCAATGTAAGTAGCTCTTCTGCTTTAGAACTTGTACAGTGCGACCCAGAAAAAACGAAACCGAGAATTATCAATGTTTTATCATAACTTTAATCACAATTATAATTAATAAATGACACATATTTGTAAAGCTTAGATCCTCCTCTTTCACGTGATGATAAAACATTGATAATTCTCGGTTTCGCTTTTTCTGGGTTGCACTGTATATTAAAGTTGTATTATTAAATGTGATCTAGAATGTACTGTCTAGGCAATCTAACAGGTCAAATGACTCCACTTGACTGTGCATCATTCTTGCCTGCCATGCCTTCCATGCAGAAAGAGTTCCCATCAGAAAGTGATAACCTATGGCTAAAAGTGATAATGTTAACGATAATGATGGAGATGTGAGTACGCTCATCTTTGAGATGGGATGTAATCACATGGTTTCAAATAGCAAGCATTGTTGCCCACTCTGTGATGCGCACTATACTGTTTGGCTGCGCTTATAGTACTGTGATCACCATTCAAAGCAAATTGTGACCTCCAGGACTGCGGGTCTTTGGGTGTTTTTGTTGCTTATTTCTCGATTTTGTATTCATATTGTAGACCCTTTTTTATAAAACAAATATCCATGTTTTAAGCTCATGTCTTGGTGATGTGCACTGCGCTCGATTAAGTCACTTTGAACCTGGAAATGAAGTAAACAAGTCTCGTTCATTATGTGATTGTGACTGAACCTACGTGCATTGTAAATTCATTAGTGCAATCAGAAACATGAATTATTTGTATATTCTATCAAACAATATGTAGATTCTTTCAAGAAGCCTTCCAAAGAAGTCATTCATCTTGTAGAAGACGTAAAAAACTCACATTATATGTCATCCTTCCACTATGGCAGGTTCGTGTGCTTCTCTGCTCCATCTCATTGTCAGTTTGTAGAATTGGCTCGTATAGTTTTTGTGTGTATTTGCCTACATGTAGATTAGGCTGGGGTAGATAATACATGTGCATGAGGAGAACTTTTAAAACCAAAATTTTGGCTCAGAGTAATAGTTGAGTCCCTGAATCAGGTACACTAGCAAATGTAAGTAACTTAGACCTGCTTCTATTGATGCTGGTGTTCATTAATAACTAGTGGAGCAGTGAATTCATGACACAGTCCCACATAGGTTTAGTCCCATCAGTGTAAGAATCCAAACTATATCAAACCATTATTTCTTTTTACAATCTGTTTGTTGGTCATTGATACCAAACTATATCAAACCATTACCGGTATTTCTTTTTGCAATCTGTCTGTTGGTCATTAATAGGAAACCCTGATGAACCGCTGCATGAGTGCCAACGCCAAGTACCTCTTCCAGCAAGATAAGTTCTATGACATTAGTTATGACACAGGTGACAAGTCCCTCCAATGTGGCCGTAAGGTAGATGCTTTCCGGCTCTGGCTTATGTGGAAGGCTAAAGGCAATAAGGGCTTTGAAGCAGAGATCGACCACAAGTTTGCCATATCAAGGTAATTATACACTCATTGTTCCTGCATGTTGCATGAGTTGTTTTCTTTGAGGCTGATATGCCATGATGTTAGCTATTCATTTTAGAATATCATTGATTGTTTTGTTTTCAGCTGAAGATAGATCACATGAAAAGTGGAAGGATGATGTAGTTCAGTATATCTTTAACCCTTTTTAATAGTTCAGCAGAGCTGCCAACCATTCCGTTTTTGCCGGAATTACTCCGTGTTTTCCTCCCAATTACGGTATTACGTTTTTTCTTCATAAAATACTTTTTTTTTTTTTTTTTTTTTTTTTTTTTTTTTAATTTTTTTTTTTTTTTTTTTTTTTAACATACCGTACGTCAAACAACTGCCCTGAAATGGTGATTCGATCACAAATTCAATAGAAAACTAATTTAAAAAACTTTATATAAATAAAATGCCGATAATACCAAAATAACCACCCAAAAAAATCCCTGCTTGTATGGAAACAACAGCATGATGAATGAACATTTCTGCATTGGAAGTGTGTCGCGCGTGGTTATAAGTTTCGTTTTTATGAATTCCTTTTTTTTGCTTGAAATTCCTTTTTTTTGCCATCATGATTCCTTTTTTTGGTCGCACAAGGTTGGCAGCTCTGGTTCAGGGTTGTCTATACTGATAAATTTGATATTGTGTCTCTATAGAATAGGTAACTGAATTGTGAAGTAAGATATCATGGAACACTATTAAATCCAGGTGAAGACTGGAAATGAAAAAGAAACAAACCCAAAAATTATCTCTTACAATAACAATTCCAATAATTCTTGTGAACTTGAAGCTCCATCAATCATTTGATTGGAAATGTGAGAACACCTGTTTACATAGCTACTGACCATTCCTATTTTAGATGAATGAATGATTTCTTTTTCTTGCCTTCAAACTATTGTTATGAATCCTAGATTTTTGTCTTTTCTTGGATACTTCTCTATTGAAACATACAAAACACACTGTATTCCTAATGTTGCCTTCAGAGATTTGTATTTTTGTTTGTGGAATGTTTGCAGGTATGCTGTAATACAAAAATGTAAAAAGTGAATTGCTTTTCAGTGATGCCTACCTGTTTAGCTTGCTTAATGCAATGTGGCACACAAAGATACATCCGGAATGCAAAATGCATAGTTTTATCACGGAGCTATAAACACATTGTTAGGGTATGGAGCTGGTAAATGCATGTGCTATCGTGATTTGGCCAAATTTACCTAAAATTTCATTCAGATATGTGGAGGAAAAAGATGACTTTAAGTTTAATTAGTAACTAATTAGTACACCTTTTGCATTACGGACGTATCTTTTTGTGCCACTATATTTTACAAAGCTGCCTTAATTAAAATTTTGTATGACAAAAATGTGTTGGCTGGCACATCATTCAGATACTGATAGACCTCCTTTTGATCCTTCTATGTAGGTATTTTACTCAGCTTCTTCATGAGCGAGATGGATTTGAAGTCCTGATGGAGGTTAGTACTCTAGTTCTTTTTTTAATGTTCATCACCAAAATATTCTCAATGTGGTGTTCGTCATGGTTATGAAGTTTTGGAAGATTTTGACATTTTTCTGCATTCATAAAGTAAATAATATTCACAGTGTTTATATTTGCATTTATTCACATGCTGATGGTATTTTCTAGTTTATCCTTAGTATATAGGATTGCTACCGTAATTTAGTATTTACTTTTTATAAAGGAATTGATGATAATCATAGCTACTTGTACTTGGAAATATATGAACCATATGGTTTATGTATTTTCTTCCATGCTTGATAAAGTGAGAATTTGTGTTAATTCATCATTTATGATCATAGGAAAACATCTAGATATTTTATTTTTGGAGAGCTTCCCTTCAATGGCAATATCCTTTACTTTTTCTCACACTCTTTGCTTCCACAGCCTCAGTGCACAAATGTATGTTTCTGGTATATCCCAGAAAGCCTCAGAGATGAGGAAAGAACACCAGAGTTTTGGGAGAGACTTAGCAAGGTGAGAGAATGAATTATTCTACTTTGTGATCAAAGTTGTGTATTATCATGATTGCATTTTATTAGAGCCGATATCAAATTAGTTTTTGTTGTAACCTGCCATGGTTGCTACAGTTCTACATGGAAAAATCCCATCAAATCTTGATCAATGTGAGGGATTGAAGATGGTGACTTTGGAAAATATGGAAAAAACGAAGGAAGAAAAAAAGTGTGATTTAACCTGAAATTGAAAATGAAGTTTACACCTATCTTATTTCTATGTTCAGTGGTGTTTACATGTAGCGATACATCAAGTCGAGTTGTAAGATGTAAAGTTATTTGGTTGTGCTACACATGCTCTGGTGACAATGGCATTGTGATCAATTTCTTGCTCTTACCAAATTCTTCACTGCAGCCCTAGACAAAGCATTGTACAGGAGCCTGACCCTAACCCTAACCTACATGTAAATCCCAATCCAAAGCAGCTGTCGCCAGAGCAAATGTCATAGCATCAATAGTTAATAACATTTAAATTGACCTTTGACCTGCAGGTTGCCCCTGCTATCAAGGAAGGTATGGTGTTAGGAGGATCAATGCTGATTGGATACCAGCCCAATGGCGACCACATCAACTTCTTCAGAATTGTATTCTCCAATGCACGTGTTACAAAGGAGAGTGTTGCATTCGTTCTTGATGAGATTGATCGTTTGGGACGAGATCTTCAGGTTTAAATCTCTCTCTCTCTCTCTCTTTCTCTCTCTCCTTCCTCCCCCCCCCCCCCCTGTCTCTCTCTCTCTCTCCTCTCTCTCTCTCTCTCCCTCTCTCTCCCTCTCTCTCTTCCTCTCTCTCTCTCCCTCTCTCTTTCTATCTCTTACTCTTACTTTAATTCTCTCTCATTCTGTTCTTCTGATTCTCTATCACTTTTATCTTTTTCCTATCTCCTGGTAGGATATCATAAAATCATAAAGTTGTTCAAACATTGTTAGTTTCTCTGTCTGCCACAGGAAGCTTGACTCCCAAGATAGTATAAAATACATTATATTCTAAAGTTTTCTAACCCTCTTCAATCATGTAAGAATAAATTTCCATATATTTGATTACTACAATGTAGATACAATTAATCCATTTCTTTCCAAAATATGTGACAGATGTAGAATACATATGAATCTCAGTATCGATGTACAAGGGTTGCTTATCATTCATGTGGATATTCCTTCAAATACGAGCGTACTTGTAACAAAGGTTTCCTTCATAAATGTTGATGTGCTATTTTGAATTATGTGTCAAATTTTAAAGACTGCCCTCCTAATCTTTACAATGATTTTTTTTTTTTAAATATGAAATAATCATGAACAACTGTAACTTTGAGCTACTAATGAAGATAATAAAATAAGGTGTTATGAAAGGTGCTTGCAATGATATTAGTTCTAAAAAAAGAACAAATATTTTTGAAGTGAAGTGTAATTGATAACAATTCAAGATATATCATATTTCTATGCATTTTTAGGAAAGTGGATTTGATATCTACACTAAAAATTATAATATCTATCTTTGGTGCCAAACTTTTCATTTTGAAAAAGAATGAATCTCTCATTGACTTTAGTAAGGATGCCAAAAGAGTAAAAAATAGTTGAATGTGTGAAATACACTACAGGGCATGAGTGTCTTTAACTAATTTTGTTTACACACAAAACTAATCATTTTTTAAATTTAACCTTAAAGATAGTTTATGATGTAGTTGTAATTCATGAGGTAAAATACAGGCTACAACCTTGTTGTTGAAAGAGACCCCACTCTGAAGAATGGAAATGAAATATTTTAATTTCATGATAGAGAATTTTGCTTCAATAAAGGTTAGCCTTCAGTCAAAGCTACATTTGGTCAACTGCACTATGCATGTCATTGATAAGAGGATAATGGAAAATAGATCAGTGAAATAAAAATGAAATGTTTCAAACACATTTGTTTGATCAAATGCTTATTTTTATGTTTCTTGATTGAACATCATATTGTTTAATTAGCTATAGTGTAAAGGCTGCGTTAAAAAAAAATCTCATTGATTTTTAGCGTGACATATGTCAATATATTGAATGTGCAATTAATTTTTACCTCTTCATGCTGCTCATATATATTTTGTTTGTTTTGGTGTTCAGTCTGGTGAAGTGGAGAGTTTATTTAAGAGTTGTATGACCTATGCCCCTGCGACAATTGCTTTGCTGACATTTTGTACATCAACCAAATTCCTATCTACAACCCTGGACCAAACACAATACCTAATCCTAATCTTCTCTAAAAACCAATTGCATCCCCGCCTGATCCTTTATTCCTCTGATAAAATATAGCCTGAAGCAATTGTCGCTGGAGCAAACTTGTGATAATAACAAATGTGAAGAAAAGCAGCATGAAATTAGCCATAGTCATTTATACAAAGTTAATACATTGATGATATACCGGTACACATGTATATTTATTTCGTATAAGGCTGATGTAAAATATGGTAAATTTGTATAAATCTGTGAATGCCTTCTGGTCTTTGTCATGAGTAGCAAATCAAGTTGTATTTGTAAAATTTGGATTACAAAGTTATTTTTATCTCTGGAAAGATATGGCTTACCAGTAGATATTCTTATCACATAGCTTTAGGGTATTAAATGCCCTGTGATTCTGTAAAAATTATTAATATGCTGCACCTATGCTATGCACAGTAGAGATGTATCAATACTTGTTAATGAATCAATGTGTATTGTACATTATACTCCTAACACACAATGTTGGTATCAGTACTTCATAATGAATGTGTATTGTACAATTATACTCCTAACACACAATGTTGGTATCAGTACTTCATAATGAATGTGTAGTGTATACTCCTAACACACAATGTTGGTATTGATGTAATCATCCAAGTGGATGTTAAATTTAGACTCGTTGAACAATGTGAGTGATTGTGATTAAAACCGTCATATAGTCTTACTGGCTGTGTGGTAAAGTGAAAGTTGTCCAGTGATTTTGGTTACAGCAGGGAGGTGAGAATCCTCCCTGGTTACAGTATACAGATGCAGTACAGTATCTTTGTTACATAGGCTCAGTACTAAACCCACTTCATATCATATTATCAATTTATCCAAAAGAACTTGTTACTTTTGCTTCAATATTCCTATCTTATGGTGTGAATTGTAGAGTCACATCACTTTGTCATAGATATACTTGTGAATCTTGTATAGTAATTTTGAGAAATTAATATATACGTTTTGTAATGTTTTAGATGTTGAGATGTATACAAATCCTGCCTTGTACAATAGAGATATATATTTTATGACCAGTGCTCTTTCAGGTGTCAAATATCTGATCTGGATTTTGTTTTTCTTCTGAGAAAACTTTCCTTACTTTAAATTCTTCTTACTATGAGTTTTGAAATGGACAACTTACTATATAAAGGCATTTTCAACTCTTCACCATTATGTTGAGAAAATGTGGAAATATACAGCATATCTGTATTGTGAGTTTACATATTTTGACAATTGTTTTACCACATTTACAACTCAGCAAGATATAATCCACCCTCTTTGTTTGCTTATTTGAATATGATGCCAGTCTGATTGTTGAAAGGGGTAAAGTACAATGTCATCATTTACATATAGGAGTCATGATGGAACGTTGACTTTATCTTTATCTGACTTTGTCGGTTATCATATTCCAAGTTCCTAAGCTTTACTCCTTACAAACTTGTTAGAAGAAGTGCTATTGGAATGGTCCTGTTAGTTAACATATTATACTTTGTGTAATAATATATTATACTTTGTGTAATAAAGTATATGATGATTGAAGTCAAGGTGTGAATGATTGTATTGATTTCTTCCCCTCTCTCTGTACTCCTGTAGGCAGGGCTTATTCAGACTTTAGTCAGAAATGTTAAGGGTATGTGTGCAATGGGACCTCTGTTCAAATTAGGGAATGCTAGGTGTCGAGGGTGAATATTTGGAACTTGTGCGCACCAAACCCCCTTTGAGTCAAACTCTGCAGGCTGTAGGTAGAGTGTTATTGCCTAGGGTAGGTGAATGGGTGGTCCCTGCAGTTAAGCCAGGGGTGATAGTGAGCACTAAAAAAAAAATAGGTTTTTTGTTTTCCCCTCAACCACGCCCCCCTCGAGTAAAAATAAAAAAGAGGATTCGCGGGAAAAAATGGCATCTAACAACATTCCCCCCTTTCGAGTAAGAAAATTGGGGGAAAATAGGGAAAATTGGGGGAAAACAGAGGGCAAAATATGGAAGAATAGAGAAAATAAGGGGAAAATCAGGATAAATTTTGGGAAGAAAAAAAAATCTGGTTAAAAAAAAAAAAAAAAAAAAAAATTGGGAAAAAAAATAATAATCGGGAAACCGATTTAAATCGGGTTTTTATCAGGCCTGTTAAGCTTAGGAGAATTATATAACTCAGAAGTCAAATGGCTGATACAAGGCACAGACCGCAGAATGTGAAACCTCACCCACTTACTACTGGAATAAATAATTTCTCTGAGACTTAATGCAGGAATCAACATGCTCAAATAGGTACTGGGTTTAACCCTATGTAAACTGGGGGGGGGGGGGGGGGTCAATTTGACCCCCCCCCCCCAGTAAAAACCCGGTCTGAAATAGCCCAGTTAAAATAGGGTTAAGGACACCATCTCAAGATGAACATACTTCAAACATTCTTTCTTTCCCTCCCTCCCTCTAAACATTCAGTAACATACTAATTCATCACAGTTGCGTTTATGTTTATAATTTCACTTTATTACTTTCAATGTAACCTTGCACATAAAATAAATCCTCTTCATTTTCACTCGTATTGCATACAGATGATTTTTAATATGAGTAAAATTATTATACATGTATACACCCCACTTCCATCATATAAAAATACAATTCATAGATAAATTACCATAAATGTTAATCAACATCCAACAATATACATGCAATGAAATAGATACATGTTGTTCTTTCTTCATATCGGCAATGTTCCTATAGGAATTTTGAAAAAACACCAACAAGAAGCTTAATATAAACTATATCTATCCTGCTGAAAAATGAATGAAGCAAATAATCCACTTTCGAAGGAACAAGTCAACTCTGATTTGACAAGTTACCAACTATCATCAGCATATATCAAAGCAATATGTAAGCCTTATTTTCTATTCAACATTTCAAATATCAGATGAGAATGCATCACTAAACATGAAGTTACAACTCACTGAATTAAAAATTGTTCAAATTCATGAAAGCTTCATACTTTCATGTCATCTGAATATGACAAATGTATTCAATGATGCTCTAGCTCTACCATAAATTATTATAAATTATTTGTTGCCTTTGTTATTCTCTCTTAATTCGAATAAATTGTATTGCTTTATTTTAATTACTTAACTCATATTCCTCAAAAGGAGTGCACCACAATGACCATGGCATATTTCTACTTGCTTTTTGTTCTTATTTTGCTATTTGATGTGATTGGAACATGTTTGTTCTAAAGTACCAATTTTTTTTTCCAGACCAGTGGAATATCGCCATATTTTTTTTCACATATGTATTTACAATTTAAAACATAAAGGCCCGAATTCACAAAGCAAGGTTTAGCTCAGACCAAGGTTTAAGTTTAAACCTCCTTTTGTTTCGCCAAACCTCCTTTTGTTATTTATAAACCTGGTTTGTAAATAACAAAAGGAGGTTTGGCGAAACAAAAGGAGGTTTAAACTTAAACCTTGGTCTGAGCTAAACCTTGCTTTGTGAATTCGGGCCATAATGTCTAACATGCAGCACAATTATAGTAAGGATCAATGTATAGATCAGTATTTATCAACTTAGTCATTTTCCTCCTGCAAAATTGGAGCAATAATATGAATACTAAGATCATGATTTCAAATGCATTCTTTACAATGTATTTCCTGCTGAGAAAAGCAACATTTTATAACCCATTACAAAATCTTCAATATTCCCTAATTCTACTACTATCTCCACATTAGTCATTCACTAATCTGACACTCCCTGAGAAATTTATTATAATCACTCTGTGCCAGCTGTTATTATTCAAATATAAGAAAATCCCACATTACTACTGCTATGACGGACAAAGAAAGAGGACAAAATATACAGTTTCTCAGGTAGACAAAGGAACATCCCTTCACTGCTATTATGTAAAAATGTGTAGAACAGACCTGTGTCACATGCATATTCACCCGTTTTACTCATTTGTACATAATAGCAGTGAAGGGATGTTCCTTTGTCTACCTGAGGAACTGTATATTTTGTCCTCTTTCTTTGTTCGTCATGTTCATAGTGAGGACAGGTTTATAAGATATTCACAATTGGCAAACTGCTGGCAGGATAAATTCACTGACAAAATTATATTGTAAGGCCCTAAATCTACATTTATAGGTTTATCTATAAATGAGAAATTCCATGCAATGTGCTCTTTACAACAGATGTCTTCTTTCCATTGATATTATCCCTCAATGATGAAAGGTATCTTGATATGACAATGTCATAATGTAAGTGAAGCCAGAAAGATCACTGAATTAGTCAACGTTCAAATCAGGAAATTCAATTTTTTGATGAAGGAAAAGGAAATGTTATGTCAAACATAAATGCCGTACGGTACACATTGCATGGAATCTGAATTAGCCCAAATCCACTTTTTCAATACTTCTAGTCTAGCACATAATGATGAGAAGATATCAAAATATTTGATATTACAGAGAATTGACATAACAAACCACTCTGCATGGCAAATATCATTTTTTCAAAGGAATGTTAGCATTGTCTGATCATTGGGATTCCTAATCAGCATTCAAGAATTTCTTCAATGTGCAGCATACGCAAACCATGTACCTGTACCTCTTTCCCACTGCAAATCTAGAAAAGAGTCGATGTAGATGTAAATGTGATAGAGGTATGCAATGTACATGCATGATAGATAGTTATTGATATACAGTACCTTCAATTACACTCATCTTCATTGATTCAAGTTGTTATTATATACATATATTCCATCATCAACTACAAGACAACATGTTTGAAAGCACTAACCAAACATCACTCATTGTTGGCATCATATGAATCTTGGTGTGATTTAAATAGCTTTGGAGAAGTTAACTATATTAACATCCATTAGAGAGGTTTACTTGGATCTAGAAGGCAGTGTGTTCATGGATTTACAAATGATGGATAGCATCACTTCATCTGCTCCTCCACCTATAGATGTGAGTCTGTGTATATATAGAAATAGATGTAGAAACATACAGAGTATTAAAATCAATATAAATGCTACATTCATTGAACATCAGGAGCATTATCTTTACTTACTCATGTTTTATGCAACATTACTTCTGATTCTGTATTGATGAAACATTACTATAATGAACATTTACTCCCCTATCATATGACTTTAGACGTTTTGAAGTAATTTGATTTTGAAATAGGCAGTATAAATGAACTACAGAGGATGGATTGTTTTGAAAAATACAATTGAGAGAAGTGAGCAAATATGAATTAAGGCAGAATGGTAGCTTTTTAGAAAAGTATACATTGCACAAAGTGTTTTGGAAATATGAAGCTTTAAAAGGTGTTCAGAGTAATCCCCAATATGAAACAAAATGGGGTGTGAATAGCAAATTGACCAAACAAGGATGATAGTGGTGTGTACAATGAATAACAATCATATAGAGCATGTCATAATTTGGTACAGAAAATATCTGAACAAAATCCAAGTCTGACATTCTATACCCCTGATTAAAAAACCACAACATGTGATCAAGACGTGAATCCATCTAGGATGTACCTTTCATTTATTTGGGAAGAGTTCCTGTGAGTTTACAGATGATGGAGAGCATTACTTCATCAGCACCACCTCCTATTGAGAGTAACCTTCAAGCAAATGGAATGATATAAAAGCAATGTTTACATAAAAGAGTTGGTCAGAGCTGATATAGTATTGATGTTTCTTTTTAATAAAATGGCAATGTCCTTAATCATTCTATTTTCTACCAGCATGATAATTTTCACACAGACAAAAAAGAGTATTTGACACCCGAAACAACTTTTGGACAAGCAAAACTGACAAATTTGTCAAGTTTTGGTGCCTAGTAGCAAGAGGACAAACACAAATTATAGATGATGTTGAAGCCTGCATACCGAGTCAATTAAAGTAACACAGCATTTTAAAACTATTTTGTTCACTCATTGTCATTGCAGATGAAATGTAGCCGGCTGTACATGAACAATGAAAGTAAACTAAAATGTATAAGGCTAGAAGACTAGTCAGTACTTTATGGATCAACTGAAATACAACTGGTTCCTACAATGTAAAATATGTTGAGACCCCCTTTCCATTTTCACTTGATTTCAACATGGGCATTTTTTATTCTGCCTTACCTTAAATCTCTGTAGTATCTGGAGATAGGCATGTCAGAAGTGAAGCCCATTCCTCCATAGAATTGCAAGCAAGCATCACTGACCTCACGAGCCAGACGTCCAGCTTTGAGCTTGACCATTGATGCAAGTCTGGTGGCATCCTGACCCTGGACATATAGAGCTGGCGAAAAAAAAGAAAATTCTTTCTTTTCATTGAATACAAATAACATCATTAGTACATACATGTGCTTACACAGGAGTGGTTAGCAATTTAGCTTTGTGAGACAGGGTTTACCCATGATCAGTCAACATCAACGTTAACGTGGAGGGTCACCAAGATTTAACAAAATCAAGACAAGGTCGAAAAGGAAGTGGGGTGGTGATAAACGTCAAACTACATTTTAACCTAAAGCCTGCTCACTTTTCTGCCAGCCACTGACCTGCATGAGGTAGTATGGATTCATGTTTTGACCCTATCGTCTTTCTTGTTCAGCCAGCAGTATATCATAGCTGCTGTGTAATCTCCATCTGACTACACACTTAAGGATGAACTATTACAGTACCTCATGCATTGTATCAAGAACAATAGAGAAGACACCCCAAGGACCCTGTTAGCCTTGGGGACCTGAACAGGACAAACATCACATCCCATTGCTATGAATATCAAACGGTGCAAGAAAGCAACAAGGGTTGATTGGGATGCAGAATTGAGATGGATCCACTTTGAAGGAAAAGATCTCAAAAACATTGATAAAGAGGAAGACTCAAGATAGAATAAAAGGCTATAGAAAGTTAATATTCATGGGTACTCCTGAAGCATAGACATGTCCAAGCACACAAGACATAAAAGGATTTCTAATTACTTGTTGACACATTTGATTTGAACAGTCAACCTGATACTTTCAAGAACTATTGAGTTACAGAAACCCATTGCCTACAGAAACCTGGTGGCTTTGTACCAAGCCTATCAGAATGAGAGAATTGGTTGTCAACAGGTTAACAAACTGGATCATATTCCACTTGTAAAAAGAGTACAAAGATGTTTAAACTTCACCAATAAAACTGGAAGTCAGTTGTATTTGAAAGCTTTGATAATGTTTTGAGCTACCTGTTGCTCTGTATAGAAGTGATCTGAGCAGCTCTACTTCTGTCTGTAGCTCAGCCAGTCTGAAGTGAACCACTTGGTTGTCAAGCACTGACTTGCCAAAGATCTTCCTACCTCTCGTGTATTCAATGGTATCTGCTATCATCAAGTCCAGGGGAATAAGAACTGGAAAATGGTTCAAAGGTCATGCAAAATTTGTGTTACAGCTTAATAGAATAAGTTAACATGACAAAGAGATTAACACAACTTACATGTCACAGATACCTTGTCCTATATGCACATATATATTTTTTACAATTAGAGCCTTTCATATATTGCAGAGATCAGAATGTTACCTGGGTAACCTTATTAAATATTGAATAAAATATTCTTTCTTACTACTTGATCTATGTGACAATCAATTTGAAGCATTTCATGATGCTGTGATTATATGACAGGATCGGTGTAAGAAAGATTACTGAAATAAGTACATGCATGCACGTTGGAAAGTTACATGTACCAGCAATATATGATGAATTGAATTGAATTGAACTTTATTGTTTCCAATCACAGTAAAAATGACATTATACATTGTTGTAATACATACATAGGCAAAGAAAAATACATAGAAATATATACATTTTTTTTTTTTTTTAAAACAATGATAATAAAAAAATGTTAATTTAGAGATTTACAAGAGTACCAAAATGTACATGAGTGGAAGTAAATTCAGCGTGACCAAATCACTGAGACTATCTTTGGGACAATCACTTCATGATGATAGAGCGCAGGCCTGATAGAGGTGTTATAATGTTTTCATTCTTACCACCAGCCCCTGCAAACAACCTTTCCTCCTGGAACTGCAGCATCTGATACATGAAGCCTGCCCCCTCTTGACCAATCAGATAACTCTGGGGAACACGGACGTCTTCAAAGAACAGCTCAGCTGTGTCTGAGGAATGCATGCCCAACTTGTCGATTCTTCTTCCTCTAGTAACACCTACACAATGAAGTTAGAATAAAAACGTGCACTAGCTCAAGAAGGACCACCATTGTGCCTGTAGTGCAGTGTTTAATCATGGACCTATTACAGATGGACATTCATCGTTTTCTTAACAAATTCATTGTGATTGTCTCGTCAATGTCGTCTCAATAACATTCCGTACATGTTTCTTCCCTTTGGTCTCATCATGGTCGCCGGCAAAAAGCCGGGACAGAATCAAGATAGTGATTTTAAACATGTTAATCTACATCAGAGCTGCCAAGTTGTATTTTGCATTTTCAGTATTCTTATCCCCCAAAATCAGTATTCTGACCAAAAAATCAGTATTTTTTCCGCGTAAAAAAAATATGCATGCATATCGGCAATGTTCGATCACTTATTACATTTCCGTCCCACATGTACCGTTAATCTCCGTGTGTAAGACGCACTTTTTTGCCGCCGAAAAAATTCAAAGTCGGGGGTGCGTTTTATACACAGGTAAAAAAAAAAATTAAGTTTAGATTTATGCCCCTCCACTTGGCGCTATGCCTGGCAATGTCTCCAAGCTCAGTATTCGGTGTGTTGACTCACCACTTGGAAACTAGAACAACACTCAAATTTGTCTGTCATCTTGGTTTGAAAGTAATCTTTCTGATAGATCTCAATATGAAGTTTAAAATAATAATTCCTCCAATTTTTCTTCTATTACACATGGCGTACCACAAGGTTCTATCCTAGGCCCTTTACTGTTTTTTATTTTACATTAATGATCTTACACATTCAACTGCACCTCGCAGTTAAATGAAAGTCCTTCCCGCGTGGGTTTTTTTTTTTTTTTCTTCCGTATTTTAACATGAAAAAACGTACGTCCGTATTTTAAGTTTATTTCCGTACGGAATACGGCCAATCCGTACTACTTGACGCACAGAAGATAATTACTCGCCTAAATCAAGAAAAATAGATGTGCAGTTCTGGCTTATGATCGGAAATTGTTGTTCCGTGTACTGTACATGTATTTTTTTTTGGAAAAACATGTTGATATTACCAAATAGAGGTTATTTTTGGATTTTTGGGTTGTGATTTAAAATCCCGTTTCCCCCTATTTCCTCATAATATTCCAGAGTTACAACGCACAGGGCTGATACAGATCATGGCCTTCTAATTGTTTTATCAGGTCATAGGTGTGTGCGAAAGTTTGCGAATCAGTAATAATACATTTCATATCACCAAAATCGTCTGCTTTTCAACTTTGCTGCTCCCCATTGAGGATGCTTTTATTTAAGACACACTCTTACAGAGCACACCATCCAAACAAAACCCAAGAGAGGGAAACTGCTCCTTTGTCAATGACCGAAAATGCTTACGCAGTCGTTATTGTTAAAACAGCTGAATGTTCTCATTAAGATGCACATAATCAGAAGGCGGCGACTATGATTGGATCAAAGAAAGAATCACGTTGAATGTCCATCCGTATTAAGTCCATGGTTTAATAGACCTGTTTTATACTGACATATTGAAATTTACTACATACTCTGTAAACAAAAGTTGTTCTTGACAACCTAAGAGCTTGGTCAATGCTTGTCTGACATAGCAGCAAGTAATGTATGCAGATTGGATTCCAAGTATTTTAGTTCATTCATGAATAACAGGTTAATTGAATACCTCGTCACTAGGTCCCCAGGAAAGAAACATTCATAAATTTAAATATATTAGTGAACTGGTATATTGTACCTATGAATGGAGACATGACCTTTTTAAGAATAAATTCATTGACCAAATGATCATATTTATTCTTCTTTTTTCTTTTTTAAAACTTTAACCAAAAAAAAATTACATTAAAAAAAAAATAGATTGAATCAGAGCCATTAATTTTGTAATAAATTTGGGATTGGTATGACATGAAACTTTTTGTCTATTTTTTATTTAAAGAGGGGTACTGCAACTAAAAACAGGTTTTAACAAATAACGCTAATATATCTAGGAGTTTTATGCCCCTTCCCATGATTTCGCTATGATGTTCTCTTTGCCTAACATACATATCTATCTATCTATCTATCTATCTATCTATCTACCTACCTATCTATCTATCTATCTATCTATCTATCTATCTATCTATCTATCTATCTATCTATCTATCTACATGGATGTATGTATTACCTGGAGCATCAAGAGGCACACATAGGAGTGATTTATTCTTGTGTGCAGGACCTTGACCAGTGTTGGCCAGGAGACATATCCAATCTGCTTGATGACCATTGGTGATCCAGACCTTGTTACCATTGATTACATAATCATCACCTGCCTTCTCAGCTTTCGTCTGAATATCTGAGATAAGGTGAAAAGCAAAAAAAGTAAATAAATATCAAAGGGATACCGGTACTGATATTTTCCTCCTTCTATTCCTTTTACCCAGTTTCCATCTTATTGGTGATTTTGTTCCAATTTTCATTATTCTTTCAGGATATAAGATTTGATTCATATGGGACCTCTTTCATCACAATACAAAGGATACATGTTCTTTTATAATACAAAACTATGGTGGCAGAGTCTTTTTCAGGACTTTTTTTAAATTATAAATTGAAATTACTCCCAAGAAGCTTGACATTCATTCATTCAATCGTGTTCAGTTATGAGATGTAGAAAAAATAGTTGATGCAAGATGATTCAAAAAGAGAAAGTAACAGCCTTCATGAATGAAGGAAATGAGTGAAAAAGAAAGAGAGAAAGAGAGAGTTTGGTGATAATCGGATAAATAGTTGTGATGTTATTTGTCACAAGAGTGTGGTAGGACCTCAAATTACCTTTGACCTTGGCATGCAAACTTTTAGAGCACTATAATGTTAAGGTCACCCAAGTGCATCTCTGTACCAAGTTTGGTCACATTAGGATAAACGGGTACAAATTTATTTGTCACAAGAGAATCTGGTAGGCAAACTTTAAAGGGACTGTATCGGCAGTTTCCATGTGCAGAAGGCCATAATTCGCTGACACCAGACTTGGTGGAAATACAATTAATGGGAGTACAAATCTGCACACAGCAAACCCGTTGGCCAGTCAAGAATTTCCCCCCTAATCTCTCGGATAATACTCGAGAGTTTTCGGGTAACGGGGAAAGCAAAGCATTACATAAGGTGTAATGGTCATAAAACTCAAGGCTAACCCGGGTGATTGTTGACAACACCTGTTGTTGGGTAAACACCCGAACGGTGTCGAATTCCCCATGAGAGCCGACTACTGAGTGTCTTTAACACATGACCTCAAATGACCTTTGACCTTTGCATGTGACCAATGACAGCATCAGAGTGTAGAGGTTCTCCAAGTTAACCTGTGACCCAAGTTTTGTCACAATAGGATTGACAGTTGCAAGTTAACTTGTCACAAGAAAATCTTGCTAGTATTAAAACTTTAACATTTATGACGGACTGCAGATGGACAGACGGATGCCATTTGAATCCCTTAGTCCTTAATTTGAAAAGGTGAGAAGAGATGAGGAGATACCACTAGAAGGAGAAATGAGATTACACAATATGTAATCAAACCATGAATACTCACTCGCTACATCTGATCCTGCTCATGGCTCACTCACTCCACTAGAAGGAGAAGTGAGATACACAATATGTAATCAAACCATGAATACTCACTCGCTACATCTGATCCTGCTCCTGGCTCACTCACTCCACTAGAAGGAGAAGTGAGATTACACAATATGTAATCAAACCATGAATACTCACTCGCTACATCTGATCCTGCTCCTGGCTCACTCACTCCACTAGAAGGAGAAATGAGATTACACAATTTGTAATCAAACCATGAATACTCACTCGCTACATCTGATCCTGCTCCTGGCTCACTCACTCCACTAGAAGGAGAAATGAGATTACACAATATGTAATCAAACCATGAATACTCACTCGCTACATCTGATCCTGCTCCTGGCTCACTCACTCCACTAGAAGGAGAAATGAGATTACACAATATGTAATCAAACCATGAATACTCAATCGCTACATCTGATCCTGCTCCTGGCTCACTCACTCCACTAGAAGGAGAAGTGAGATACACAATATGTAATCAAACCATGAATACTCACTCGCTACATCTGATCCTGCTCCTGGCTCACTCACTCCACTAGAAGGAGAAGTGAGATACACAATATGTAATCAAACCATGAATACTCACTCGCTACATCTGATCCTGCTCCTGGCTCACTCACTCCACTAGAAGAAGAAGTGAGATACACAATATGTAATCAAACCATGAATACTCACTCGCTACATCTGATCCTGCTCCTGGCTCACTCACTCCACTAGAAGGAGAAGTGAGATACATAATATGTAATCAAACCATGAATACTCACTCGCTACATCTGATCCTGCTCCTGGCTCACTCACTCCACTAGAAGGAGAAGTGAGATACACAATATGTAATCAAACCATGAATACTCACTCGCTACATCTGATCCTGCTCCTGGCTCACTCACTCCACTAGAAGGAGAAGTGAGATAACACAATATGTAATCAAACCATGAATACTCACTCGCTACATCTGATCCTGCTCCTGGCTCACTCACTCCACTAGAAGGAGAAGTGAGATTACACAATTTGTAATCAAACCATGAATACTCACTCGCTACATCTGATCCTGCTCCTGGCTCACTCACTCCACTAGAAGGAGAAGTGAGATTACACAATATGTAATCAAACCATGAATACTCACTCGCTACATCTGATCCTGCTCCTGGCTCACTCACTCCACTAGAAGGAGAAGTGAGATACACAATATGTAATCAAACCATGAATACTCACTCGCTACATCTGATCCTGCTCCTGGCTCACTCCACTAGAAGGAGAAGTGAAATTACACAATATGTAATCAAACCATGAATACTCACTCGCTACATCTGATCCTGCTCCTGGCTCACTCACTCCACTAGAAGGAGAAGTGAGATTACACAATATGTAATCAAACCATGAATACTCACTCGCTACATCTGATCCTGCTCCTGGCTCACTCACTCCACTCGAAGGAGAAGTGAGATACACAATATGTAATCAAACCATGAATACTCACTCGCTACATCTGATCCTGCTCCTGGCTCACTCACTCCACTAGAAGGAGAAGTGAGATTACACAATATGTAATCAAACCATGAATACTCACTCGCTACATCTGATCCTGCTCCTGGCTCACTCACTCCACTAGAAGGAGAAGTGAGATACACAATATGTAATCAAACCATGAATACTCACTCGCTACATCTGATCCTGCTCCTGGCTCACTCACTCCACTAGAAGGAGAAGTGAGATACACAATATGTAATCAAACCATGAATACTCACTCGCTACATCTGATCCTGCTCCTGGCTCACTCACTCCACTAGAAGGAGAAGTGAGATTACACAATATGTAATCAAACCATGAATACTCACTCGCTACATCTGATCCTGCTCCTGGCTCACTCACTCCACTAGAAGGAGAAATTAGATTACACAATTTGTAATCAAACCATGAATACTCACTCGCTACATCTGATCCTGCTCCTGGCTCACTCACTCCACTAGAAGGAGAAATGAGATTACACAATATGTAATCAAACCATGAATACTCACTCGCTACATCTGATCCTGCTCCTGGCTCACTCACTCCACTAGAAGGAGAAATGAGATTACACAATATGTAATCAAACCATGAATACTCAATCGCTACATCTGATCCTGCTCCTGGCTCACTCACTCCACTAGAAGGAGAAGTGAGATACACAATATGTAATCAAACCATGAATACTCACTCGCTACATCTGATCCTGCTCCTGGCTCACTCACTCCACTAGAAGGAGAAGTGAGATACACAATATGTAATCAAACCATGAATACTCACTCGCTACATCTGATCCTGCTCCTGGCTCACTCACTCCACTAGAAGTAGAAGTGAGATACACAATATGTAATCAAACCATGAATACTCACTCGCTACATCTGATCCTGCTCCTGGCTCACTCACTCCACTAGAAGGAGAAGTGAGATTACACAATATGTAATCAAACCATGAATACTCACTCGCTACATCTGATCCTGCTCCTGGCTCACTCACTCCACTAGAAGGAGAAATGAGATTACACAATTTGTAATCAAACCATGAATACTCACTCGCTACATCTGATCCTGCTCCTGGCTCACTCACTCCACTAGAAGGAGAAATGAGATTACACAATATGTAATCAAACCATGAATACTCAATCGCTACATCTGATCCTGCTCCTGGCTCACTCACTCCACTAGAAGGAGAAGTGAGATACACAATATGTAATCAAACCATGAATACTCACTCGCTACATCTGATCCTGCTCCTGGCTCACTCACTCCACTAGAAGGAGAAGTGAGATACACAATATGTAATCAAACCATGAATACTCAATCGCTACATCTGATCCTGCTCCTGGCTCACTCACTCCACTAGAAGAAGAAGTGAGATACACAATATGTAATCAAACCATGAATACTCACTCGCTACATCTGATCCTGCTCCTGGCTCACTCTCTCCACTAGAAGGAGAAGTGAGATACACAATATGTAATCAAACCATGAATACTCACTCGCTACATCTGATCCTGCTCCTGGCTCACTCACTCCACTAGAAGGAGAAGTGAGATACACAATATGTAATCAAACCATGAATACTCACTCGCTACATCTGATCCTGCTCCTGGCTCACTCACTCCACTAGAAGGAGAAGTGAGATAACACAATATGTAATCAAACCATGAATACTCACTCGCTACATCTGATCCTGCTCCTGGCTCACTCACTCCACTAGAAGGAGAAGTGAGATTACACAATTTGTAATCAAACCATGAATACTCACTCGCTACATCTGATCCTGCTCCTGGCTCACTCACTCCACTAGAAGGAGAAGTGAGATTACACAATATGTAATCAAACCATGAATACTCACTCGCTACATCTGATCCTGCTCCTGGCTCACTCACTCCACTAGAAGGAGAAGTGAGATACACAATATGTAATCAAACCATGAATACTCACTCGCTACATCTGATCCTGCTCCTGGCTCACTCCACTAGAAGGAGAAGTGAAATTACACAATATGTAATCAAACCATGAATACTCACTCGCTACATCTGATCCTGCTCCTGGCTCACTCACTCCACTAGAAGGAGAAGTGAGATTACACGATTTGTAATCAAACCATGAATACTCACTCGCTACATCTGATCCTGCTCCTGGCTCACTCACTCCACTTGAAGGAGAAGTGAGATTACACAAAATGTAATCAAACCATGAATACTCACTCGCTACATCTGATCCTGCTCCTGGCTCACTCACTCCACTAGAAGGAGAAGTGAGATACACAATATGTAATCAAACCATGAATACTCACTCGCTACATCTGATCCTGCTCCTGGCTCACTCACTCCACTAGAAGGAGAAGTGAGATTACACAATATGTAATCAAACCATGAATACTCACTCGCTACATCTGATCCTGCTCCTGGCTCACTCACTCCACTAGAAGGAGAAATGAGATTACACAATTTGTAATCAAACCATGAATACTCACTCGCTACATCTGATCCTGCTCCTGGCTCACTCACTCCACTAGAAGGAGAAATGAGATTACACAATATGTAATCAAACCATGAATACTCACTCGCTACATCTGATCCTGCTCCTGGCTCACTCACTCCACTAGAAGGAGAAATGAGATTACACAATATGTAATCAAACCATGAATACTCACTCGCTACATCTGATCCTGCTCCTGGCTCACTCACTCCACTAGAAGGAGAAGTGAGATACACAATATGTAATCAAACCATGAATACTCACTCGCTACATCTGATCCTGCTCCTGGCTCACTCACTCCACTAGAAGGAGAAGTGAGATACACAATATGTAATCAAACCATGAATACTCACTCGCTACATCTGATCCTCCTCCTGGCTCACTCACTCCACTAGAAGGAGAAGTGAGATTACACAATATGTAATCAAACCATGAATACTCACTCGCTACATCTGATCCTGCTCCTGGCTCACTCACTCCACTAGAAGGAGAAGTGAGATTACACAATTTGTAATCAAACCATGAATACTCACTCGCTACATCTGATCCTGCTCCTGGCTCACTCACTCCACTAGAAGGAGAAATGAGATTACACAATTTGTAATCAAACCATGAATACTCACTCGCTACATCTGATCCTGCTCCTGGCTCACTCACTCCACTAGAAGGAGAAATGAGATTACACAATATGTAATCAAACCATGAATACTCACTCGCTACATCTGATCCTGCTCCTGGCTCACTCCACTAGAAGGAGAAGTGAGATTACACAATATGTAATCAAACCATAAATACTCACTCGCTACATCTGATCCTGCTCCTGGCTCACTCACTCCACTAGAAGGAGAAGTGAGATTACACGATTTGTAATCAAACCATGAATACTCACTCGCTACATCTGATCCTGCTCCTGGCTCACTCACTCCACTAGAAGGAGAAATGAGATTACACAATTTGTAATCAAACCATGAATACTCACTCGCTACATCTGATCCTGCTCCTGGCTCACTCACTCCACTAGAAGGAGAAATGAGATTACACAATATGTAATCAAACCATGAATACTCACTCGCTACATCTGATCCTGCTCCTGGCTCACTCCACTAGAAGGAGAAGTGAGATTACACAATATGTAATCAAACCATAAATACTCACTCGCTACATCTGATCCTGCTCCTGGCTCACTCACTCCACTAGAAGGAGAAGTGAGATTACACGATTTGTAATCAAACCATGAATACTCACTCGCTACATCTGATCCTGCTCCTGGCTCACTCACTCCACTAGAAGGAGAAGTGAGATACACAATATGTAATCAAACCATGAATACTCACTCGCTACATCTGATCCTGCTCCTGGCTCACTCACTCCACTAGAAGGAGAAGTGAGATTACACAATATGTAATCAAACCATGAATACTCACTCGCTACATCTGATCCTGCTCCTGGCTCACTCACTCCACTAGAAGGAGAAGTGAGATACACAATATGTAATCAAACCATGAATACTCACTCGCTACATCTGATCCTGCTCCTGGCTCACTCACTCCACTAGAAGGAGAAGTGAGATACACAATATGTAATCAAACCATGAATACTCACTCGCTACATCTGATCCTGCTCCTGGCTCACTCACTCCACTAGAAGGAGAAGTGAGATTACACAATTTGTAATCAAACCATGAATACTCACTCGCTACATCTGATCCTGCTCCTGGCTCACTCACTCCACTAGAAGGAGAAATGAGATTACACAATATGTAATCAAACCATGAATACTCACTCGCTACATCTGATCCTGCTCCTGGCTCACTCACTCCACTAGAAGGAGAAGTGAGATACACAATATGTAATCAAACCATGAATACTCACTCGCTACATCTGATCCTGCTCCTGGCTCACTCACTCCACTAGAAGGAGAAGTGAGATTACACAATATGTAATCAAACCATGAATACTCACTCGCTACATCTGATCCTGCTCCTGGCTCACTCACTCCAAGACACACTACCATATCACCGGCTATGGTAGGAGCTAAAAACTTCCTCTTTAACTCGTCTGATCCATATCTAAATGCAAGAAAACAAGAGTAAAAATGATGGAATGAATGGCTAAAACTTGAAAGGAATTTTAATATCAGAATATGTATGTATATGAAATCCTTTATCAGTTATACTTGATCTTTACGAAATATTTGGTGATTGCTAGGGAAGGTGGTTTCAATGCAGTGAAAATACAGGTGTACATGTACTGCAATTTCACGCAAATTGACCTTTATATATGACCCTTGACCTATGACCTTCTTATCCCAAAATCTAATGATTTCATTGAACCATGTTTTTCATTCCACAGAGTTTTTATGGGTTGCGGGCACCCGATGGCTGCCCGCCTACAGAGCTCTGTACCTTATTCTATATTTTGCTTGTTTTTATATTTGTACATTTACTGTACATGTAGTTATATTATCTGAATTTGTATGTCTTCAGGAGGCTACTAGGCTATTTTGGACAAAATTTCATGAGCTATTTTTCATACATTTTGCATTCATAGTATTGGGATTTTACCACTGCTTCACTTGTTTAGTAAGAAGCAATGTTCATTCGCTTGTTATATTCTTGCTCCCCATATACTGTAAGTGCACAGCTTGCACGGTTATGCGAGTTTTCACAATGACGGCGGCTAGCCTAACAGCCTGTATCTGTTGTACTGATTCATGTAATGCGCTTGTATGTTGCACTACTGATTCATGTAATGTAATTGTATAACCTAAGGGAAAGTACAAGTACGTTGGTACCCCCATCCAACGGTTTGCAAATTCTTTGACAAGATTTTGCATTCTGCTACTGATCTCAGGAGACATTAGCCCCAACCCTGGGCCTTCCTCTCAAGGACCGACCTTTTCTGATGATGATTCTTTAACTACAAATTACACCGGGATCAATAGAACATGTCCAAGGCGGAGCAGAGGACACAGCGTGGTAGAAGGAGAGGGCGTGATTGTTTTAAGGAACACTTAACTCCCAACTCTCGCTCTCTCCGCAATAAATCAACCATATCCCAGGGGTCTTGTTAATTATTTTTGAAGGAGGTAATTTGAATTTTATAGGAGGTACCATCACTGCGAGGGAGCGAAGCGACCGAGGGGGGGAGGGTGTGGGAGGGGGGTGTCCCCCCTACCACGGTAGGGACCTTTTGGGATTTTCCACTTGAAATCATGCAATCTGGTGCATACCTAAGAAGAAAATTTGTAGTTATCTTTCCTACCTTGTATTACACATATATTGTAATAAACACACATATTGTTCATGTTTAATATTACATGAACAATCATAACTCATAAGAAAAGTTATTAAGTTGATAATTATTTATCACTTTGTACCATTACTTTGTAATTTTTAATTAAACTGAGATGATGCACCATACTCAATCTTTCTACATCATGATTTGTTGAATACATGTACAGTATTTAAATAATGGGCAGCAGAGGCTAGATTTTGATTTTTTTTTTACTTGTGACTTTTATTTGGCTCCCCATATGAATTCTCATTTATTTATTTTTTTTTACATGAAATTATTGAATACATTTAAGAATTTACTTCAGTTCCTGTTCATTTAATAATGTTATATCACTGTTTCACTGTTTTTCCTGACAAAGTGAAGACACTGTATATTTGTTTATTCAACTTTTTTTTTTTTTTTTTTTTTTTTTTTTTTAATTATAGGAATTATAGCCGGTAAGAAACAAGTGAATAGGCGGCAAGTTTTACCGGTTACCGGCTTTAAACGACAGCCCTGATATCCTAAGACTGTTATTGATGACAAGTTAGATTCTGTCTATGTTTGTGAGACATGGCTGTCATCCGGTGATGATGCAGTCATGGCTGATCTTTGCCCTAGTTCCTATGTTTTCAAACATTGTCCAAGAGTTTCTGGGCATGGTGGTGGGGTAGCTTTCCTTCATAAAGGCAATCTCCAGGTTGTTATCAAGTCACCCGAGAAATTCAACAGTTTTGAATGCATGTCTGCAACTATCTCCAATGACTCCAGCTGCATGGACATCTCAGTAATCTACGGGCCGCTTGGTGATCAGAGCTTCTCTAGAGGAATTCTCTGACTTTCTAGATTTGAACGATTTGAACATCCACATATGAAAATGTCTAATCAAATTTGAAATATATGTAGATCAGTTAGGTACCAATTACGTAATATCGGTTTTATTCTGAATTATTTGTCGAGGTCTGCCACTGACAATTCTGTTCAATTTACCCCAGAATATGTTGTCCAAGCTCCAGAAGCTTCAAAACCCTGCGGCTCACATTGTCACTTTGTCCAAGAGTACTCGTATCACCCTGTTTTGTGTTCGCTCCAAAGGCTCCCTGTTAAAGATCACGTTTTTGTCAAGATTTTGTTGCTCACTTTTCACTGCATTCATGGTTCTGCTCCCCAATAAAATATTTCTTTTATCCCAAATTACACCCTCGCGATATATTTACGCTCATCCACTTTAGACTCCCTTGTGATTCCTAAAGTTGCAAAAACTTCGGGGGGAAAGATCCTTGCTCACGCGTGTCCTACCTTATAGAATAGCCTTCCTGAAGACATCAACACATGAATAACCTGTGATTCCTTTAAAACGCTTCTGTTTAATTCTTAATTATTTCTACATGCGCATTAAGCACTCCGCAGAGTGGGCTTGGCGCCATATAAGTTACATTTATTATTATTACTATTATGCAGGCTAACATCAAGTTTGAAGTTTGTGATGACAGGGCTGAAACCCTGAGATTCCATGAAAATTGACCTCTATGACCATTGGCATTGCAGCTGTTTATCCCCAAATCTAATCATGGCGATACAGACTATCACCAAGTGTGAAGTTCATACCTCCACTGCTTAATGAGATATCAGGATAACGAGAAAGTGGGTGGGACAGACGGATAACGAGAAAGAGGGTGGGACAGACGGATAACGAGAAAGTGGGTGGGACAGACGGATAACGAGAAAGAGGGTGGGACAGACGGATAACGAGAAAGTGGGTGGGACAGACGGATAACGAGAAAGAGGGTGGGACAGACGGATAACGAGAAAGTGGGTGGGACAGACGGATAACGAGAAAGAGGGTGGGACAGACGGATAACGGGAAAGAGGGTGGGACAGACGGATAACGAGAAAGAGGGTGGGACAGACGGATAACGAGAAAGAGGGTGGGACAGACGGATAACTAGAAAGAGGGTGGGACAGACGGATAACGAGAAAGTGGGTGGGACAGACGGATAACGAGAAAGTGGGTGGGACAGACGGATAACGAGAAAGAGGGTGGGACAGACGGATAACAAGAAAGAGGGTGGGACAGACGGATAACGAGAAAGAGGGTGGGACAGACGGATAACGAGAAAGTGGGTGGGACAGACGGATAACTTGAAAACATAAAGCACCACCTTCAGAGGACGGATGCATAAACAACTAGGTATGTGGTGTACATTCATGTAAATGTCTTCAGTGACTGAGCATGATACTTCAAAATAGTTTGATCCAATGTTTAATAACAACACATAACATTTTCTTAATAACTATCAAATAAATTGAGGTAAATTTTCTTTAATAACAAACATAAAGTAACATATGATGTTTGAAGGTTTGCATGGTGGTATGAATATCGCGGAAGAGGTTTACGGTACACCATGTGTGAAGTCCTCGAGGGACTGAGGGAAGTAGATAGAAAATAGAAGTGAGATGGAAAGGCGAGAAAGTGGAGGTTGGAAGGAAGAGTATCTTTCGGAAGTGAGTATAGTCCTGAAAAGGACTGTAAACCAGAAAGTTGTAGGCAGGATGAGAGGTTTGAGTAGAAGACTGGATTGAGTTGGAGAGTTGAGTGGGCGAGTAGAGTTGCAGAGCAGGAGCAGGAGAGTAGACTCGACGTTTCGGACAGGTTGACTGTCCGTCTTCAGGAGTGAGTATTCGCTAGGCGTGCGGCGGTTCTTATGGCGTGAATGCGGGGAAACCACTGGGCCGGCGGGCTCGGCGGGTTGGCAGGCAGCTGTCGGTGGTGGCGCTCGGTTGCGTGAATTGGCGGGAAACGAGTGGGCGGCGGTTATGCGGACGTCGTGTGGTTGGTGTCGGCGGGGTAGCGGGGGGTGTGTCGGTCGTTGAGTGGGTGTATCGATCGGCGGTGAGGACGGCTATTAGTGGTGTCGCTCTGTGTGTGTTGGTCGGCGGTTTCGGCGTTGGCGTAGGTTGTAGCGAGGTGTGGGCGTGGGCGGTGTTTGTGTGGGTGAAGTGGCTAGTTGAGAAAGTGTAGTGCTTGGTTGAGTAAGTGTGGTTGGGTGGTCGTAGGTGGTGTCCGGGCTGACGGATGGATGGATTGGTGAAGTGTTGGTGGTTGGCGTGTTGGTTGTGGAGTTGGTTGAAGATTGGTCGGAAGTAGGATGGTGATGAAGGATTGGGTGCCAGATACTGTTGATGTGAAGGCCTGGGTCTTGGGGAACGGTGTTGTGTTGGTGGATCTCGATGGCTTCTCGGACCCTTCGGGTGTGCCAATGTCGGATGGTGGTGATGAGGTGACTTTTATCCCAGTGAATGCGGTGGAGCTCTTGTTGTGCGTGCTTGACGATGGCTGACTTGTCCCAGTCGCTGCGTCGGTGGTGGGTCTTGTGTTCTTTCAGTCGGGTGTCGAAATCGCGGCCGGTTTCTCCAATGTAGACTTTGCCGCAATCGCAGGGAATCTTGTAGACGCCTGGTTGTTTGTTGGATGGGTGCTTGTCCTTGTGAGAGTGAAGAGTGGAGTGAAGCTTGTGGTTGGATTGGTGTCTGACGAGGATGTTGGCTGAGCGGAGGATGCGTTGTAGTCGGTGTGATGTCTTGCCGATGTAGGGGAGTACGATGGTGGCGGTGGGCTTGGTATCAGGTTGGGTTCCGGTGGTGATGTTGCTGGTCTTGTGGTAGGGAGTTCGGGTGTTGATTTTCCTTCTTGGGTACTGGTTTATGGAAGTAAGTGCGTGCGTGATGTGCTTGAGTTCTTGCTGGAGATGTGCTTTGTCACTGAGTTGGTGGGCTCGTCTGATGAGTGAGTTGGAGACTGATTGGTGGACTGATGGATGGTGGTGAGATCGGAAGTTGAGGTAGCGGTCTGTGTGGGTTGGTTTCCGGTATACTTGGTGCGCGGGGAATCCTGATGGTGTCTTGGTGATGAGTACGTCTAGGAAAGGGATTGAGTTGTCGTGTTCGGTCTCCATGGTGAATTTAATGCTGGGGTGTTGGTTGTTGATGTGGTCGAGGAACTGGTGGAGGTCTGGTGTGCTGTGTGGCCAGATGACGAAAGTGTCGTCGACGTAGCGTAGCCAGAGTGAAGGAGACTTGTCGGCGGACTTGAGTGCTTGGTGCTCGAGGTGTTCCATGAAGATGTTGGCGATGATTGGTGAGAGTGGAGATCCCATGGCTGCTCCTTGAAGTTGTTTGTAGAAGTTGCTGCGCCACTTGAAAGAGTTGGAGTGGAGGCAGGTGAGAAGGAGGTCGTGGATCTGGTCAGGTGTGAGCTTGGTCCTAGATTCGAGGTCTGGGTCTGAGATGAGGCGTTGTTTGATGATGTCGCATGCTTGGTCTACAGGAACGTTGGTGAATAGAGAGGTGACATCGAAGCTGACGAGTGTGTCGGATGGCTGGATCTTGGTCTTGGAGAGGATGTCGATGAAGTGCTTGGAGTTGGTGACGTGGTGCTGGGTTTGGCCTACGAGTGGTTGTAGAATGTTGGCGAGATGACGTGCAGTGTTGTAGCAGGATGATCCTCGGGTAGAGATGATAGGGCGTAGAGGGATAAGCGGCTTATGAATCTTGGGCTGTCCGAAGAGGATGGGTGATTTAGCTGACGAAGATCTGAGTTGGAAGTAGAGTGCCTTGGGTAGTACGTCGGATCTGTGTAGGGTCAAAAGTTGTTGGTTGATCTTCCTTTCGTTGGCCAGGGTTGGGTCCCTCTTAAGTTTGGAGTAGGTTTCCTTATCTTTGAGTAGGTCGGAGATCTTATCTTCGTATACATCTTGGTCCATGACGACGGTGGCGTTTCCCTTGTCTGCTTGTAGGATGTGGATGGATTGGTTCTTGCGGAGGTCTTGAATAGCGGATCGTTCTTCTTTAGATAGGTTGGGTTTGGGTGGCTTAGCTTCGGCGAGAGCGTTGGTAATTTTGAGTCGGATGTCGTTGGCAGCAGCTTTGGAGAGGAAACGGAGCTTGGGTTCTACTTGTTGTACGATGTCGGAGAATGGTATCTTCTTGGGAGCTACGGCGAAGTTGAGTCCTAGGGATAGAACCTTGTGCTCGGCTTGGGAGAGTCTGTGCTGACTGAGGTTGACTACTGTGTCCTTAATGGGTTGAGTCGTTGGAGGGTCGTTGGTGCGGATTCGCTTGCGTGAACGTAGTTGGTCGAACTTCCTAATGTGCTTGAGTTTGGTGGTCTGAAAGGCGAGTTGGGCGGTGTGGTCGTTGAAGGACTGTACTTTGCTGAGGTCATCAGGATTGAGTTGTTGGTTGATCTTGGGACTGAGATGCAGAGGTAGCGGTGTTGAGATCGTGGAGTTGGTGGCGTGTGTATACGATGCGTTCTCGGGTAAGGTCAATGCCGGCTTGGTGTAGTATGCGCTGAGCCTTGGGGGTGTCAACGGCGGATTTGAGTTGAAGGCCTAGAGGGATGGTGTCGGAGTCGATATAAAGTAACATGTAGTGTAAACATTATAATACATGTGGCAAATATGAAAGGGTACCTGAAGAAGAATTCTACCCCATGTAAAACCTTTGATCCAAGTTTATCATCAATTAGCTTATGTACATAGGCCGCACATTCAAAGTGCAACCACTTCAAGATCTATTTGAAAGCCATGCATTATGTATGGAGAATGGGCTTAGCGCTGAGAGGCAGTTTCCACAACCTTCTCTGAATTCATCTGAATTTACTCTATTTCTTCTTATTGGATGAGTGTTGTTTTTCAAGTGTCAAGTTATTATGTGCCATAGTTTCAACTAGACTGAGGTTGAGAAATTCTGTTGCTGTTTGGATGATCTTTTTCCAATCTTGTTTTTGGGCTTCCTTGCTGTGTGTACTATAAGTATGGTAGCCATCTTAACACATACATGTACTTCATTAAAGGTATGTAGTCATTTCAACTTCAAGCATGTGAGTACTCTAGACCAGATTTGAATGGAATGTTGCAGCAGCTCCATGATCACAATGAAGCTGCACATTCTTCTATTGTTTGCCTTATTGCCATTCATTGTCTGTCCACCTGATCCTGACTCTAAAAGGGATTTGGTTCATCTTTTGTAAAAGAAGAATGCCTGGTTGTCAGGAGGACATGTTCAATACAAGTATGTTGGAAAAGGCATTTTGTATTATAGTAACTCATGTGCGACATTGAGAATAACTCATGTGCGACATTGAGAATATCTCTCTTGCTTCTCGCCGGGGATGTTCATCCTTACCCAGGCCCTCACCCCAGTAATACTCTTAAGAGGGGTGATAAAGATACATGTAACTCAGTTTACAATATAAACTTAATACCTAGTGTGGGTCAGTTTGTGTATAAAAGAGACAATCTTTTAGAGTTGAATTGTTTCAATAGTCTTCCTCATGATGTTTGGGCAACGATCTGTTCCCTTGGTTTGGGGAGGTCATGTAAAGCTACACGGCGTGGCCGGAAAGGTGGGGCTAAGGCAAAGAAAAACAGAAAAACTGCTATTGTGTGTCATGAAAATTGTCCACTTTCCTCTGTGGATGCGCCCACGCCTTTATGGATAGCAGACACTGCTCCATGCTCTAAATCTAAAGAATGCAGACTATGTGTAGTGAACACCAGATCAGTTTGTAATAAAACAGATATTGTTATAGATCACTTGATTGGTTTTGATATTGACATCATGTGTCTAACTGAGACTTGGTTAACAAACACAGAAAGACATATAGAAAGACAATGGGGGATTTAACCCCACCAGGTTTTAACCTTATTCATGTACCTCGCTCCTTTCGCAGTGGTGGGGGAGTTGCCATAATACACCATTCTTCCATTGAGAGTAAATTGATACAGATGCAACATGCTGCATCCAGTTTTGAGAGTATGTGTGGCTGATGATTTTCTTGAGTCTGAACTTCTTGTTCATCCTTCTTCTGATGTTAATACTCTAGTTAATAAATTTGATACAAGTCTTCAGTGTATTCTAGACAAACATGCTCCTCTGACAAAGGGTAGGGTAACCATACGCCCTCGAAACGTCTGGTATACATGTGACATTGCAGAAGCAAAACGCTTACGTAAACGCCTTGAGCGTCGATGGCGAGCTGAAAGAAGAGACATAAATAGAAAACTTTTTACAGAGCAGCGATTCCGTGTTTGGCAGATGATAAAAGATGCCAAAACAGAATACTTGAAGGAGCAGCTACAGGTCAAATTGCAATGATAGTAGACAGTTTTATAGAGTTATTGACAGTGCTCTACATAAAAAAAGTAAACCCAAATTGCCTGTACATACATCCCCAGTAGACCTAGTAGAGAGGTTTAGTAACTTCTTTGTGTCGAAAATATCCACTATCCAGGATGAGCTAGACTCTATGCAGGCTGTTACATCCGGTAGGTTTGAACTTGAAGAACACCACGTTTCACATACAGACATTCCACTAATGGAAAATTTTGAAATGGCCACTGATGAAGAGATCAAGAGAATTGTCTCCTCCTCACCTACAAAGTCATGTTCATTAGATCCAATCCCAACTTGGGTGCTCAAGAAACATTTGAATTTGTTGCTGCCAGTTATCACAAAAATTGTCAACATTTCTCTTGAGACTGGTCATTTTCCTCATGATTTCAAACAGGCAATTGTCACTCCTCTCCTGAAAAATCTATCACTAGACGTAGATGAATTAAAAAACTACAGACCTGTTTCCAACTTAAAGTTCATATCAAAGATATTGGAAAAGGCTGTGGCAGTGCGTCTTACTGACCACTTCTCAGATAATAAATTGTTTGAACCTTTCCAATCTGCATATAGGAAGGGCCATGGGGTAGAAACTGCCCTTGTCCGAGTATCAAATGATATTTTTCGTGCTGTAGATAACAAGAAGGGTGTTTTTCTGGTATTGCTCGATATTTCATCAGCCTTTGACACTGTTGACCATGAATTATTACTGAATCGTTTCAAGTCTTTTGGCATAAGAGGGGTTGTGCTCGACTGGATAGCATCATATCTCGATAAAAGATCACAAGTTGTTAAAATCGGTGAAACTTTGTCATCTCCCGTTAAGATTCCTTTTGGTGTGCCGCAAGGGTCAGTCGTCGGGCCATTGTTTTTTAGCATTTATTCTAGTCCTCTTGCAAAAATTGCTCATAAACATGGCGTAAGCATTCATTTGTATGCAGATGATACACAATTGTACCTTTCCTTCGACCCATCCAACCCTGCAAGTGAAATCTCTGCCAGGCATCGTCTACAGGCTACTATAGAAGATATGAGGTCATGGATGCTCATAAATAGGTTGAAATTAAATGAGAGTAAAACAGAGTTGCTTAAAGTTACTTCTAAGTCGCAACATCATTTGATAAAGGACCGTAATATACAGATTGGTAACTCCCAGATTCGGGCTGCTCCATCAGTTCGAAATCTCGGTGTTATATTTGACGAGAACATGTGCATGGATGCCAACGTGAAGAAGATCTGTCAATCGGTGTATTATAACATCCATGATGTTAATAGCATTCGAAAAGTCCTTGACCATAAGTCTGCTGCTTTGCTTATACATGCATTTGCTTTATCTCGATTAGATATTGGCAATGCTCTTCTTTTCAATATTACTTCACGCAATCTTGACAAACTTCAACATGCTCAGAATGCAGCTGCCAGGGTTTTATCAGGGACATCTAAATATGATCACATTTCTCCTGTTGCACTGGTTGCCAATCCGCAAGCGCATAGAATTCAAAATCCTTCTCCTCACATGGAAGGCTGTAAACGGATTAGCACCAAACTATTTACAAAACCTTGTTATGCCTTATACACCAGCTCGTAGTCTAAGATCATTTGATTTATTCTTACACTAAATATTTTGACGCTTCACTCTTACCTCCCCCCCCCCCCCCCCCCCCCCAAAAAAAAAATATATATATATACCGTATTTGCCGGCGTAAAGGCCGCAGTATTTTTAGAAGAGAAAATATCAAAAAGTCGGGGTGCGGCCTTTACGACGAAAGAGTAAAAAAAAAAAAAAAACGTAAGTCAAAACCAGCACGAATTTGCCCATATGGGACTACAAACGGTAAAATAACTATACCCTATGGTACAGGACATTTTCAAACATCTTACCGACAATTTTATCTTGCATTGTTGACATGAAGACGAAAATAACTTCCTAAAACAACATTTGCCAATATATATCTTGATCTAAGTTTGTGCCAATGCATTGCAAAAGTATTAAAAGGAAGGGACTGTTTAACGGACCTGCCGTGAAGCATCCATCCGAAGTCGCCATTTTGTTTTTCCATTTCATGCCATTTCGCATTACACCGTACATTGTGGTAGGGGTATATCGGACACCAAATCTGCCTGCGATCACTTTTTTAGCTAAACTTCCGGTAAATTATAAGAATATTGATGAATTTGGTATCAGTTTGTAAAAAAAAATAGTGTTTTAAGAGAAAATTACGATTATTTTGTTTTGTCCGTTTTTTTTTTCTCGTTTTTTGTTGTTGTTTTTTTCCCTCTTTGAAATGTCAAAATTGGGGTGCGGCCTATGCGGCGGTGCGGCCTTATCGCCGGCAAATACGGTATATATATATAATAATACAATTTCTTTCAAATCTATTGGAAATCAATGACATAGTGGGCTACTTGAGGTATTTGATGTAAATCCTAAATAGTATTGTACAGTACCTGGCAAGAGCAGGGGTGGCCATGTCAGTTTGAACACCAATAGCCATAGGGATTCCTCCACAGCGGATACTACCAAGCTCCTCTGCAAAGGCTACACAATACGTGTAATCCAACCCCAGACCACCAAACTCTACAAAGATGAAAAAATATCAGTTGATACAATTTGTAAAAGTAACAACACAACCGTTTAAAAAAATTATGGTTAACATAAAATTTCATTTCTTTTCAATATATACCGGTACGTACAGTACATGTACAATGTACATGTTCACAGAAATAAAATGCAGTTTTACTTTTGAAGTTGTGAAGCAAAAAAGGAATGACAAAGGTGAAATACGACTCATGTAAGCACTTCATATCTTGATATCATACAGGACAAATAGCACGTAGAAAACACTACAGTCACAACAGTTTGTGGCATTCTTGATAAGCAAAGGTTATCTCTTCTTTTGTTCTTTCAATTCAATTCAATTCCCCATTATTTCATTCTCGGTTAAAAATTACATTGATAGAAAAGATACAAAATAATTCATAAACAAATTTAGAAAATGAAATGGGAAACTACATAAATAAAGCCCTTAGGCCTTGTACAAGCGCAGTTTTCAAAGCATTCATAGCATATTTTAAAGCAAAGATAACAAACAAACAAAACAACAAAAAACAAAAAATGGAGTAATAGTACAAATAAAAAATAACAAGAGGTTGCAATTTTTAAATTATGGTTAACATAAAATTTCATTTCTTTTCAATATATACCGGTACGTACAGTACATGTACAATGTACATGTTCACAGAAATAAAATGCAGTTTTACTTTTGAAGTTGTGAAGCAAAAAAGGAATGACAAAGGTGAAATACGACTCATGTAAGCACTTCATATCTTGATATCATACAGGACAAATAGCACGTAGAAAACACTACAGTCACAACAGTTTGTGGCATTCTTGATAAGCAAAGGTTATCTCTTCTTTTGTTCTTTCAATTCAATTCAATTCCCCATTATTTCATTCTCGGTTAAAAATTACATTGATAGAAAAGATACAAAATAATTCATAAACAAATTTAGAAAATGAAATGGGAAACTACATAAATAAAGCCCTTAGGCCTTGTACAAGCGCAGTTTTCAAAGCATTCATAGCATATTTTAAAGCAAAGATAACAAACAAACAAAACAACAAAAAACAAAAAATGGAGTAATAGTACAAATAAAAAATAACAAGAGGTTGCAATTTTCTAAACAATGGGGCAGAATGAGCACGATAATGACATCCCAGGCATAATATGCGAAAGGCTTTTTATTTTTGCAATTTAAATAATCTATTTAATTTAGTTCGACTACAATTACCCCAAACAGCAACACAATAATTTTAATATGAGATCATGAATGAATTATATAGTAGTATTAATGCTGAAGGTGGAAGCGAGTCTTTTAATCTGTACAATATACCCATACATTTAAATGTAGATACCTTTTGAGTGATTTTATTGACATGAGTGTCCCATATCTTTGTACATGTACATAATTCATGTCACTTGATCACTATACAAACACCCTTAGAAAGATTGCTACTTTTTGGGCTTTCTTATCTTGTTTTCTTAAGGATTAAACATTTCTTTAATACATTTCTTAAATAAACATATCGTGCATATATTAGCTGTAATGATCATTGATCAGCAGCATTCTAATACCGGTAAGTACAATGTGTTAGCTCTATGAATGATGCTAAGGCCCCCCCCCCCCCCCCCCCCCCCTCCCCAAACATTAAGAAGAAGACACCATTCCTCCAATGATCTGGATATGTTAAAAAGATCAAACATACCTGTAGGCCGCCCAATCCCAAGATAACCGGCTTCTCCAAGTTTCTTCATAACCTGGTGTGCAGGAAACTGTTTATCTGCTTCCCACTGATCTACATAAGGGTTAATCTCCTTGTCTATCAGCTGTATTATGCAAGGTGAGAAGAAGAAAAAAAGGTAATGATTATGGATGAGCTAGAATTCTGTAATTGTATGGAAAAATAAAAAATTACCCCCCCCCCCCCCCTCCTAACAAAAAATAAAATAAAAATAATATAATAATAATAAAAACAAAAAAATCACAATCACGATGCAGCTAAAACATTGTGAAATACCAAAGAAGTAAAAGGGGTTATATCAGCCCTCTACTATTTAGTAAAATAGTAACAAAGTAACAAAAAGTCCTCCTCATGAATGTGACTTACTGGGATATTCATGTTAGAGCTATTAAGCTCTCTCACTCCAGGGGCGGATCTAGGGGGGGAGGGCACAGGCGGCACGTGCCCCCCCCCCCCCCCCCCCCGAGAATAAGGTACTATGTGTGAGACTACGCTCCATGTTTGGCGCGTGATCTGATCGGAGCTCATACTGTACATATTATTCATATATTGTGTCGCAATTACCTCTATTCTTGGCTTGAAAATGACATCACTTTTCAGTTTTCCCTCTCATTTAGAGATGGCTGTAGCTATGGGGATCAAACCAACGCAAAATTGACATAAAAATCGTCCTCTATCTATGAAGTAGAGCGTCCGCCTCACAACCGGGAGGTCGTGGGTTCGAACCCCGTCCACGTCATACCAAAAGACGTTAAAAGACGGGAGTTGCTGTAGACCAAAAGCTTCAGTCTCTCTATATCGTCGGTTGTTCCACTAAGACTACGTCTGGCTCCACGAGACCTCCGATTATAGAGACTGAAGTACGGCCTATGGGGACTGTACCGAACAAAAGGTTCGGTTCGGCCGAAAAAAATAACATATAGATCTAGAAGGTCTAGACTAGATCTATATCTGATATAGATATAGCTTATTTGACTTACGATAGCTTGCTCATTTAGATCCTAAATTAATGATTAATCCGAGAAAGTCTCGTAGTCAACATGATTCGTTGTCCTCCACCTTACTTAGTTTTAGTTGATGAATATTCATTTTTTCTTTTCGAACGTCCAATAGCTACGTACGAGTCAGCCCGGCTTGACCCAGTGATATATGAATATTTGTAAATCCAATATGAAACGAGTGCTCTGATTGGTCATTGGCTATGTTTTGGTAGGTTGACCCGGAAATATATCTGCCGGGTCATGTGATAGATTCCTAGTTCGAATGCATGAACGTACCGTGGTAGACGTCAACAAGCTCAGTGCCAGCTTTTTTTCCCCAGTTTAATTCTCTAGTAGAATCTAGGCTAGACTACTCTAGATCTACATCACCTTTTTGAGTGCTTTCCTCATTTCCATATGTTCCTCTGTGTAGATTATGTCCACACTTCCAATTGTCCCAGCACTAGCAGCTGAAGAATTCGGGATTGGTTCAGAACTCAGAGCGCGTCGGCCAAGTCTTGACAGAGCTCCCCGTTCTCTCACTCCAGCTCTCAACGGTATTCGTGAAACTAAACGAAACATTTTGTTAGTTTGAGTTAGGGGCCTGAGGCTGAGTTAGTGCCAGTGGAACCCAAGTTTACTATGATATCAGGAACTAGGTAAAGAACACCAACGTCGAGGTTGACTTCCGTAACCTGAGCTAAGCACAGTCCTAGTAGTAGTAGATCTACGGTCGGCTAGCCAGCTCCAGAGATGGAGATTATGTAATGATTATGAAACTAGCGACCAATAAGGAGGAAGCCAACTCGATGCGAATAATATGGTATCTTTAAATGACAAAACTTAAGAAAAGTCACAGGCAAGGTTGCATACAGGCTAGTTATTATAATTAAGCAACCTATACTGTTCGTCCACACGCAGCGACTACATTTCAGGAGCTTAGGCATCGTGTTACCTAAATATTTAGAGCGTAACATGGTTTTAAAGTGTAACACGGTGTCTAAGCTTAGATAAGATATAAGATAAGATATTTATTCGGCTTTCTTTCAAATGACACAGCTAGATCATTACACATTTACAATGTAAAAAACAAACAAATTATGGCAATGATAAAAACAAAGTTAACTTAAAGAAAGACAAGCGCGCCCCCGGCTGAATCAGTTTGTAACTTCCATTGTTGGCTGGATTACAGGCGCACGCCACAACGCCCCGTTAAAGGGTACCCACACTATGAACATGACGGACAAAGAAAGCGGACAAAATATACAGTTCCTCAGGTAGATAAGGGAACATCCCTTCACTGCTATTATGTAAAAATGTGTAGAACAGGTGTCACATGCATATTCACTTTTTACATAATAGCAGTGAAGGGATGTTCCTTTGTCTACCTGAGGAACTGTATATTTTGTCCGCTTTCTTTGTCCGTCATGTTCATAGTGCCACTTCAGTATTGATACTGCTCTTTGTGCGGGCCCTGCAATTATTATTACAATAGCATTGCTGGGTAACAAATTTACACTTGGGGTGGAGATTGGTTATGTGAATTAATATCTTGCCAAAGGATGTTAGATTGTTAGTGCTGGGCTGGGATTCGAACCCTCAACCCATGCATTGAGAGTCTGTGAAAAAACCACTACCGGTATACCACAACAAGTCCATTGTACAGAAAATGGATTCTTTTGTAACATGGAACTGTTGTATTATATGTAAGCTTTTGATAGCCAATGATGAGTTTAGATACATGTTTCTCAGTCTTTCTCATTTGGAGTGTATTAACAATCTTTGGTACACGTAAACTGGTTAAAGCTGTACAGGAGAAAAATTGATATGATTTAATATGCCACACAAAGATCTCAGTATTGGAGGGATGTCCGCACGTTGTTATCTATGATCTACATTATGTTAAACACCCGTCAAACTCTTAACAGAATAACACTCTCATAACATAAACCATCTGTCTTATTCCAAGAAAAATTATGTAAAAAAAATTGTATCCTTATTGAATGTCTGAAACAGTATCTATAATATTCTCCACAATATTGTTTCTGTAACTGTTTCCCTGAATATTTCAATGTTGTTGTGTTTTGGCTTATTGGCGATTAGTCAGTAATTTGACTATTGTCGCCAAAATACTTTATGGCACGTGTTATATCTCTCATTTTTGTATTTTTTTAAAATATTTTTATTTCGTTTTATATTTATCTATCTTTTAAGATAGTACCGAAAAATAATATCGTAAGCAAAACATTCATGGGCTTTGTTAGTGTTTCTTAACAGTACGTGCAGATTATTTGTTATATCACATACACACCATACATAAATATGTATATAAGATAGTACCTACGCAAGCTAGCCTCTATATTCAATAATCTTATCATATACCATTTATCATTGTTGTTACTTTTTCTTATTTTCTTTTCTTATTACGTTATGTTATTATATTTTTAATGTACTGAGTGTAATTTAGCATATTATAATATTGTATTATGTTTTACTGTTCTTATTTTATTTTCTTATTACATTATGTTATTATATTTGTAATGTACTGAGTGTATATTAGCATATTTATAATATTGTGTTATGTTTTACTGTTCATCAAGGGAGGTATTACTTCCTGATAGGGAACCGTTTCGTTCTGAGAACGAACCGTACAACAGCTTTTTGTATACTGGACTCACTCTTTTTTAAGTATTCCATAATTTGTTCCGGTTGGGATTCGTTTATTTCTGTTAAAAACATAGCCCTTTCTATAATATAGTTAGGGCAATGTACTAAAAAGTGTTTTACAGTCTTTATTTCACTGGGGCATCTATTACAGAAACCAGTAGCATGAATTCTCAATCTGAGGAGATCCTGGCTAAGTCCAAGGACTCTAAAGCGGAGTCGATGAATAATTGTTGAATGCTGTCTCTCTAATGAACATATAATATATTGTTTATTAACATCTTTTTGAAATGTTTTCAAATACGAGTTGGTTTTGTTCCACCTTTCTTGCCAAAGGAGTTTGGAACTTGTAATAATTAAGCTTTTCATTTCTGACATATTTAGATTATTATTGACTTCTATTTTCTTTACTAATGCGGCCTTTGCGTGGAAATCCGCCATCTCGTTCCCTTTTATTCCACAATGTCCAGGTATCCACTTTACGTATATATCAACTCCTTTACTCTTTAAGTGAGTAGTCATGGTGAGAATTTCCAGAATAAAATATTCGTCCTTCTGTTGTTGTAATGCAATAAGTGCACTCAGTGAATCACTAACACTAACAACCCCCACATAAAATTCTACCCATCTGAGAGCAAGAATGATGGCAGCCAATGAAGAGGTAAAATTTGCTAACCTTTTGCTCCGATGTACAGAATAGTAAGGGACGTAAAAAGCAGCTGCAGAGGTCCCTCTTTCAGGTACTTTTGATCCATCGGTGTATATATGTAATTGAGTTGCCCATTTAGTATGTATAATTTCCAGGCTGCTTTGTTTTTGCTGTGTAGGATGATCTGTTTTCTTTATTCGAGTACTTAATTCCGTTGACACTGCCGGAGGGTAGAATAACCATGGTGGAAATGGGGAGGGGGTTATCGTTTCTATACGTTTTCCCAGCTTGCCTTGTATTCTATATCCAAAAGGTTTGTTTACGTTTTTCCCCTTCAGGTATTCAAAATGCCAACATGGTTCAATGTTTTTCAACAATGGATGATTCGCCCATCTTTCGATGTTTTGTCGATATTTACTTGAAAGCATTATATATCCAAAGGAGGTTAAGGAGGTTAAGGGCAGCCCACCTGCGCATATCTTCAGTGCAATGTAAAAGTGATGGTGTGTTATTGAAGAAAAAGTAGTGAAAATACTTTTATGAAGCTCTCCCTGTAGTGTATTTGAATGTAGTAAAACTTTAGTGAGAATTCTATTTCTTGTTGTCTTGTTTGTTGGTCATTGACAGGAAACCAAACTATATAAAACCATTACCGGTATTTCTTTTTGCAATCTGTTTGTTGGTCATTGATAGGAAACCAAACTATATAAAACCATTACCGGTATTTCTTTTTGCAATCTGTTTGTTGGTCATTGATAGGAAACCAAACTATATAAAACCATTACCGGTATTTCTTTTTGCAATCTGTTTGTTGGTCATTGATAGGAAACCAAACTATATAAAACCATTACCGGTATTTCTTTTTGCAATCTGTTTGTTGGTCATTAATAGGAAACCAAACTATATAAAACCATTACCGGTATTTCTTTTTGCAATCTGTTTGTTGGTCATTGATAGGAAACCAAACTATATAAAACCATTACCGGTATTTCTTTTTGCAATCTGTTTGTTGGTCATTAATAGGAAACCAAACTATATAAAACCATTACCGGTATTTCTTTTTGCAATCTGTTTGTTGGTCATTGACAGGAAACCAAACTATATAAAACCATTACCGGTATTTCTTTTTGCAATCTGTTTGTTGGTCATTGATAGGAAACCAAACTATATAAAACCATTACCGGTATTTCTTTTATAATCTGTTTGTTGGCCATTGATAGGAAACCAAACTATATAAAACCATCATGACCGGTATTTCTTTTTGCAATTTGTTTGTTGGTCATTGACAGGAAACCAAACTATATAAAACCATAACCGGTATTTCTTTTTGCAATCTGTTTGTTGGTCATTGATAGGAAACCAAACTATATAAAACCATTATTTCTTTTTGCAATCTGTTTGTTGGTCATTGATAGGAAACCAAACTATATAAAACCATTATTTCTTTTTGCAATCTGTTTGTTGGTCATTGATAGGAAACCAAACTATATAAAACCATTACCGGGTATTTCTTTTTACAATCTGTTTGTTGGTCATTGATATGAAACCCTGATGAACCGCTGCATGAGTGCCAAGGCCAAGTACCTCTTCCAGCAAGATAAGTTCTATGACAATAGTTATGACACAGGTGACAAGTCCCTCCAATGTGGCCGTATAAGGTAGATGCTTTCCGGCTCTGGCGCATGTGGAAGGCTAAAGGCAATAAGGGCTTTGAAGCAGAGATAGACCACAACTTTGCCATATCAAGGTAATTATACACTCAAGGTTCCTGCATTTTCCATGAGCTGTTTTCTTCAAGGCTGATGCCATGAAGTTAGCTATTTATTTTAGAATATTGTTGATTGTTTTGTTTTCAGCTGAAGATAGATCACATCAAAAGTGAAAAGATGATGTAGTTCAGTATATTTTTTAACCCTTTTTGATAGTGCAGGGTTGCCTATACTGCTAAATTTAATATTGTGTCTAATATAGAATAGATAAATGAAATGTGAAGTAAGATATCATGGAACACTCTTAAATCCAGATTAATACTGGAAATTTTAAAAGAAACAAATAATAATGTATCTTTTATAATAATACAAAATTAGATCAAGTTATATAGTGCAGCTACTATAATTATATAAATATACTCTACTGCGCTGTGATGAAGAAACATAACTCCTAACAGTGCTACTTTTAAATACAGAGACACAATAAATTATAATAACGATTCCGATAATTCTTGTGAATAATACTAAAATTTCCTTTAAATTTCAATGTGAACGTGAAGCTCCAGCAATCATTTGATCGGAAAAAAAATCTCAGTGATTTCTTAGCGTGACATATGTCAATATTGAATGTGCAATTAATATTTACCTCTTCATGCTGGTCGTAAATATTTTGTTTGTTTTGGTTCAGTTCGGTCTGGTGAAGTGGAGAGTTTATTTAAGGGTTGTATGACCTATGCCCCTGCGACAATTGCTTTGCTGACATTTTGTACATTAACCAAATTCCTATCTACAACCCTGGACCAAATACAATACCTAATCCTAATCTTCTCTAAAAACCAATTGCATCCCCGCCTGATCCTTTATTCCTCTGATAAAATATAGCCTGAAGCAATTGTCGCTGAAGCAAATTTGTGATAATAACAAATGTGAAGAAGAGCAGCGTGAAATTTGCCATAGTCATTTATTTACTCAATACATTGATGATTTACCGGTACACATGTATATTTATTTCATATAGGGCTGATGTAAAATATGGTAAATTTGTATAAATCTGTGAATGCCTTCTGGTCTTTGTCATGAGTAGCAAATCAAGTTGTATTTGTAAAAGTTGGAATTAATACACAGTTATCTTATCCCTGGAAAGATTTGGCTTACCAGTAGATAGTCTTATCACATATAGCTTTAGAGTACTTCATAATGAATGTGTATTGTACAATTATACTCCTAACACACAATGTTGGTATTGATGTACTCATGCAAGTGAATGTTAAATTTAGATTCATTGAACAATGTATGTGGTCATGATTAAAACCATCAGATAGTCTCACTGGCTGTGTGGTAAGTGAAAGTTGTCCAGCGTGATTTCGGTTACAGCATAGAATGCAGTACAGTATCTTTGTTACATAGGCTCATACTAAACCCACTTCATATCATATCAATTTATCCACGATAACTTTTGCTTCAATATTCATATCTTATGGTGTGAATTGTAGAGTCACATCACTTTCTCATAGAAACTGTATACTTGTGAATGTATAGTAATTTTGAGAAATTAATATATACGTTTTATAATGTTTTAGATGTTGAGATGTATGAAAATCCTGCCTTGTACAATAGAGATATATATATTATGACCAGTGCTCTTTCAGGTGTCAAATATCTGATCTGGATTTTTTTTTTTCTTCTGAGAAAACTTTTCTTACTTTAAATTCTTCTTACTATGAATTTTGAAATGGACAAAGTACTATATAAAGGCATTTTTAACTCTTCACCATCGGATGAGAAAATGTGGAAATATACAGCATATCTGTATTGTGATTTTACATATTTTGACAATTGTTTTACCACATTTACAACTCAGTAAGATATAATCCACCTTTGTTTGCTTATTTGAATATGCCAGTCTGATTGTTGAAAGGGGTAAAGTACATGTCATCATTTACATATAGGAGTCATGATGGAATGTTGACTTTGCCTTTATAGATTGTCTGTCATCATATTCCAAGTTAATAAGCTTTACTACTTACAAACTTGTTAGAAGAAGTGCTTTTGGAATGGTCCTGTTAGTTAATATATTATACTTTGTGTAATAAAGTATATGATGATTGAAGTCAAGGTTTGAATTATTGTATTGATTTCTTCCCCCTCTCTCTCTGTACTCCTGTAGACAGGGCTTATTCAGACTTCAGTCAGAAATGTTAGGGTATGTGTGCAATGGGACCTCTGTTCAAATTAGGGAATGCTAGGTGTCGAGGGTAAATATTTGGATATAGTGCGCACCAAACCCCCTTTGAGTCAAACTCTGCAGGCTGTAGGTCAAGTGTTATTGCCTAGTGTAAATTTACTTTTCGTGAGGTTTTGATCTGCGTTTTACTGCTTTTTTGTAATCTTTTTATAATAACTTGTAAATATTGTGATTGTTTTTTGATTGTTCAATAAAACACATAAAGAAAAAAAAAGTGTTATTGCCTAGGGTAGGTAAATGGGTGGTCCCTGCAGTTAAGCTTAGGAGAATTATATAACAAAGATCAGTAGTCAAATGGCTACAAGGCACAGACCGCAGAATGTGAAACCTCACCCACTCACTACTGGAATAAATCATTTCTCTGATCAACTTGCTCATATAGGTACTGTGTTTAACCCCCCCCCCCCCCTCCCCCTGTAGTAATTTCGCGACTACTCCGAAAACGCGGCAGATATAAAGTTTTCCTTTCATGACTTTTTTCTTTTTTCTTTTTTCCGAATTTTTCGAAAATCGGATGTATAATTACAAAGTCACGTGACCTTTTGTCTTTGCATGTCAGCCCGAAAATCGCTCATTTTCGTGATTTGTGTACAAAACATATGGAAATATCATTTTTCCTAAAAAGAGATAAAACATTGGTTATTTAGTCTATTTAGTTTAGGTGTTTGTTTTGGGGTCAAAATAGTTGAATTTTAATTAGAAATGAAATAAAACAACAACAAAAATGAAATACATAAGTTTTAAAAACAATGAAATACATAAGAAATTATCAAAACAAGAGATAACATATGGAATAACCTGGCTCTTCCAATTTTTTGTGTTGTATTATTATTCCAAATGGTCTAAAAAATATATGTAGTGAAAAAGAATGCTTAAATATGAATAATATATGATTTATGGGTAAAAATGTGAATTGTATGACCTTATTTGCATAAATTACCATAAATATGCAAATGAGTGAATTTTTCAAAAAATTGAAATTACCATAGTATTCTGTACACTTCACTTGACATGCATGCAAATTTTTGCGGCGATCGGCGGTGAAACGGCAGAGATCTTAGGGGGGGGGGTCAAATTGACCCCCCCCCCCCCAGTAAAAACCCGGTCTGAAATAGCCCAGTTAAAATAGGGTTAAGGACACCATCTCAAGATGAACATACTTCAAACATTCTTTCTTTCCCTCCCTCTAAACATTACATTTAACATACTAATTCATCACAGTTGTGTTTATGTTTATAATTTCACTTTATTACTTTCAATGTAACCTTGCACATAAAATAAATCCTCTTCATTTTCACTCGTATTGCATACAGATGATTTTTAATATGAGTAAAATTATTATACATGTATACACCCCACTTCCATCATATAAAAATACAATTCATAGATAAATTACCATAAATGTTAATCAACATCCATCAATATACATGCAATAAAATAAATGCATGTTCTTCCTTCATATCGCCAATGTTCCTATAAGAATTCTGAAAAAACACCAACAACAAGCTAAATATAAACCATATCTATCCTGCTGAAAAATGAATGAAGCAAATATTCTACAATCAAAGGTACAAGTCAACTCTGATTTGACAAGTTTATCAACTATCTGCAGCATATATCAAAGCAATATGTAAGCCCTATTCTGTATTCAACATTTCAACTTTTCAAATATCAGAGAAATGCCTCATGAAGCAATGTAATAAATTTTGAGAATGCATCACTAAACCTGAAGTTACAACTCACTGAATTAAAAATTGTTCCAATTCATGAAAGCTTCATAGTTTCATGTCATGAATCTGACAAATGTATTCAATGATGCTCTAGCTCTACCATATATGTATATCAATTCTTTTTTGCCTTTGTTATTCTCTCTTAATTCAAATCAATTATATTGCTTTATTTTAATTACTTTACTCATATTCCTCAAAAGGAGTGCACCACAATGACCATAGCATATTTTCTTCTTGCTTTTTGTTCTTCTTTTTCGGCTCTTTTTGCTATTTGATGTGATTGGTACATGTTTGTTCTAAAGTACCAACTTTTTTTGTCCAGACCAGTGGAATATCGCCATATATTCTTTCATACACGTATTTACAATTTAAAACATCAAATGTCTAACATGCAGTACAGTTATAGTGAGGATCAATGTATAGATTAGTATTGATCAACTTCGTCATTTCCCTCCTGCAAGAATAGAATAATCGTATGAATATACAGTGTACTACTAATAAATCTATTTATTTCAATATTTGTGCATGTCTGTATGTCCTGGAAAGGTTTTGCCAGACGTATCGCCAGAGTATTATGGATTTGAAAATACAGACATTCTGGGTCTCGGGATAAAAGATCCTTTAAACTGAAAGACCGTTATCTTTGCTTATCTGAAATGACATAGGTGCTTGCTTTCAATGGTGCCCTTACTTGAAGTAAGTGCCTGTGACAGATCATGATTTAAAATGTAATTCCTACTCATTAAAAACTAACATTTTTAAGTCCTCCTAAAAAAAAGCAACAATTTATAGAACATTACAAAATCTTCAATATTCCCTTTTTCTACTACGATCTCCACATTAGTCATTCACTAATCTGACACTCCCTGAGAAATTTATTATAATCCCTCTGTGCCAGCTGTGATTATTCAAATCTAAGAAAAAGCCACATTACTACTGCTATAAGATAAAGAACAGGTTTATAAGATATTCACAATTGGCAAACTGCTGGCAGGATAAATCCACACAAAAAAAAGATTATATTTTAAGGCCCTAAATCTACATATTTTTTTTTCTACTAAATTTATATGTTTATCTATAAATGAGAAGTTCCATGCAATGTGCCCTATATAACAGATGTCTTCTTCCCATTTATTTCATCCCCCCCAAAAGATGAAAGGTTTCTTGATATGACTATGTCATAATGCAAGTGAAGCCAGAAACATCACTGAATTATTCAACGTTCAAATCAGGAAATGCCGTACGGTACACATTGCATAAAATCTGAATCGCCCAAATCCACTTTTTCAATTCTTCTAGTCTAGCACATAATGATGAGAAGATATCAAAATTGATATTACAGATATTAGACATAACAAACCACTCTGCAAGGCAAATATCATTTTTTCAAAGGAATGTTAGCATTGTCTGATCATTAGGATTCCTAATCATCATCAAAGAATTTCTTTGTCAATGTACAGCATACGCGAACCATGTACCTGTTTCCCACTGCAAATCTAGAAAAGAGTAGATGTAGATGTAAATGTGATAGAGGTATGCAATGTACATGAATAATAGATAGTTATTGATATACAGTACCGTCAATTAAACTCATCTTGATTGATTCAAGTTGTTATTATATACATATATTCCATCATCAACTACAAAACAACATGTTTGAAAGCGCTAACCAAACATCAATCATTGTTGGCATCATATGAATCTTGGTGTGATTTAGACAGCTTTGAAGAATTTACCCGGTACACAGATTACATCCATTAGAGAGGTTTACTTGGATCTAGAAGGCAGTGTGTTCATCAATTTAGAAATGATGGATAGCATCACTTCATCTGCTCCCCCAGCTATAGATCCGACTCTGTGTATATATAGAAATAGAGGTAGAAACATACACAGTATTAAAATCAATATAAATGCTACATTCATTGAACATCAGGAGCATTATCTTTACTTACTCATGTTTTATGCAACATTACTTCTTGATTCTTTATCGATACAAAATTACCATAATGAACATTTTCCCCCTATCATGGAACTTTAGACATTTTGAAGTAATTTTATTTTCAAAAAGGCAGTATAAATGAATTAAGGAGGTTGGATTGTTTTGAAAAATACAATTGAGAGAAGTGAGCAAATATGAATTAAGGCAGAATGGTAGCTTTTTAGAAAAGTATACATTGCACAAAGTGTTTTGGAAATATGAAGCTTTAAAAGGTGTTCAGGGTAATCCCCAATATGAAACAAAAATGGGGTGTGAATAGCAAATTGACCAAACAAGGATGATAGTGGTGTGTACAATGAATAACAATCATATAGAGCATGTCATAATTTGGTACAGAAAATTTCTGAACAAAACCCAAGTCTGACATTCTATACCCCTGATTAAAAAACCACAACATGTGATCAAGACGTGAATTCATCTAAGAAGTAGCTTTCATTTATTTGGGAAGAGTTCCTGTGAGTTTACAGATGATGGAGAGCATTACTTCATCAGCACTACCTCCTATTGAGAGTAACCTTCAATAACTCTCAGTAACTCTCACTGCTGACCTCAACTGGACACAGCATGTATCTGCCCCTTGCAAGAAGGCAAACAACACCCTAGCCTTTCTTAGAAGGAACTTGCGTGTCAACTCCACTCAGCTTAAGACTACTGCATACCAGGCTTTCGTTCGCCCTCTTCTTGAGTATGGGAGTGCTGTCTGGGATCCACACACCATCAGATGTCTAAACCAGTTGGAGATGGTCCAGAGACGAGCAGCGAGATATGTTCTCAACCGCTATCATCATACATCTAGCGTCTCTGACATGCTGAGTCAACTTGGATGGACCTCCCTCCAGAAGAGAAGAGAGCATCAACGTCTCACCTTACTGTACAAGATGCACTACTCTTTGGTTGACTTTGACATCCACCACTACATCCAACCGGCAACAGTCGTAAGAACTACAAGATCGTCTCGTCCTTACTGTTATCGTGTCATGCAGTCACAAACAGAGCAACATATTCACTCCTTCTTTCCTCGCACTGTTCGACAGTGGAACGCTCTCCCTCTTGAGGTTGTCCTGGCTCCATCAGTGGAAGCCTTCCAGCGACAACTAAAGACAGGGGGGGAAGTAAATTCCGGCAATTTTTTTACTGGCACTATGTATATATACACCTTTCACCTGCACACCTGGGCATCCCTATGTCGCCACACACATGCACTCGCACACATCTGCAAGAATCTTCAGCAGTGAAGGAGGCAGATTATTTTGAAGAAGAAGAAATGGAATGATATAAAGCAATGTTTACATGAAAGAGTTGGCCAGCAGAGTTGATATAGTATTGATGTTTCTTTTTAGTGAAATGGCACATTCTTTTTTTCTACCAGCATGTTAAGTTTTCACACAGACAAAAAAAAGTCTTTGACACCCAAAACAACTTTTGGACGAGCAAAAAAGAAAACTTAGTCAAGTTTTGGTGCCTAGTAGCAATAAACCTGCATACCAAATCATTTAAAGTAACACAGCATTTTTTTAAACTATTTTGCTCACTCACTGTCATTGCAGATGAAATGTAGCCAGCTGTATATGAACAATGAAAGGAAACTAATATGTATAATAGGCTAGAAGACTAGTCAGTACATTATGGGTCAACTGAAATACAACTGGTTCCTACAATGTAAAATATGTTGAGACCCCCTTTCTATTTGTATTCTGCCTTACCTTACATCTCTGTAGTATCTGGAGATAGGCATGTCAGAAGTGAAGCCCATTCCTCCATAGAATTGCAAGCAAGCATCACTGACCTCACGAGCCAGACGTCCAGCTTTGAGCTTGACCATTGATGCAAGTCTGGTGGCATCCTGACCCTGGACATATAGAGCTGGGGCAAAAAAAGAAAAGGTCGAAGAGGAGGTGGGGTGACGATAAATGCCAAACCACATTTTAACCTAAAGCCTGCTACTTTTCTGCCAGCCACTGACCTGCATGAGGTAGTATGGATTCAGGTTTTGACCCTTTCGTCTTTCTTGTTAGAATAGAATAGAACAGAATACCGGTAGAAAATAATTTTATTGTCTTCTTCCAAAGAATGAAGAAACTTTCCTTCCAGGTGATACATATACATAAACATTTCACAACTTATACAAAATTTATAATATAAATACAATCATACCAAAATATTCAAATGCATACAAAATACAAAAGTATGAAATGAATAACATACATAGAATGCAAATTACATAAAACATAAGGATAAAGGGAAGAAGACAAAAGGAAGAGATAGAAAAAGATAGAGATAGAGAAAGAAGAAGGGGAAAAAAGAAAGGAAAGTAACAGAAAGAAAAGGAGAAAGAGAGGGAGAGAAGGAGGTGAATTAGAGGAAGGTAAGCGAGAGTTAGGAGAGAAAGGAAAAGAGGGAGAAAGTACATGGCATTTTAAGGTTTAGAAAGTTATTGGGAGGGCAGCTGCACTGCTGCTGCTCAGAGGAAAAGTACAAAAAAAAAAAAAAACCAACTCCTAAGTACAAGTTGAAATGCAAGGTAAAGTCGGCGGGCGCATGCAAGGTGGCTACCATGCCAACCATTGTTGTTAGCTTGGAGACAAGTTCAGCAACCCGGCACGCGCCCGTCGAGGATCCCGAGCTAAAAAGCTAACAATAGAGGGCGGATTCATTGAAGACCAGTTACAAGAGACTACTAAAATCAGAAATCACCACATATTTAATGGGCACGAGAAGTCACAAGTACGTGTTGAGTATTGAAATGCATTCATGGAAATATCGGCGGGCGCATGCCAGGTGGCCACCATGCCAACCATTGTTGTTAACTTGGAAAACATGTTCAACAACCTGGCACGCGCCAGTCGAGGATCCCGAGCTTACAAAAAGAGGTTGATTCATTAAGACCAATTACAAGAGTTATAAAAAGAAATAAGAAATCACCATTAATGGGTACGAAAAATCACAACAACATATACATTTTGAAATGCATGGAAATGTCGGCAGGGGGGATGCCAGGTGGCTACCATGACATCCATTGTTAACTTGGAAATCATGTTCAACAACCTGGCATGCACCCGTCGAGGATCCCGAGCTAGAAAAAAGGGCTGATTCGTTTAAGACCAAATACAAGAAATTACTAAAATAAGAAATCAGAAATCACCAAGTGTTGAAATGTAGGGAAATGTCGGCGGGCGCATGCCAGGTGGCTACCATGACATCCATTGTTAACTTGGTAACATGTTCAACATCCCGGCACGCACCCGTGTCCGTGGTCAGCCAGCAGTATATCATAGCTGCTGTGTAATCTCCATCTGACCACACACTTAAGGATCAACTATTACAGTACCTCATGCATTGTATCAAGAACATGAGAGAAGACACCCCAAGGACCCTGTTAGCCTTGGGGACCTGAACAGGACAAACATCACATCCCATTGCTATGAATAGCAAACGGTGCAAGAAAGCAACAAGGGTTGATTTGGATGCAGAATTGAGATGGATCCACTGTGAAGGAAAAGATCTCAAAAACATTGATAAAGAGGAAGACTCAAGATAAAATAAAAGGCTATAGAAGGTTAATATTCATGGGTACTCCTGAAGCATGGACATGTCCAAGCACACAAGACCTAAAAGGATTGCCAATTACTTGTTGACACATTTGATTTAAACAGTCAACCTGACACTTTCAAGAACTATTGAGTTACAGAAACCCATTGCCTACAGAAACCTGGTGGTTTTGTACCAAGCCTATCAGAATGAAAGAATTGGTTGTCAACAGGTTAACAAACTGGATCATATTCCACTTGTAAAAAGAGTACAAAGATGTTTAAACTTGACCAATAAAACTGGAAGTCAGTTCTATTTGAAAGCTTTGATAATGTTTTGAGCTACCTGTTGCTCTGTACAGAAGTGATCTGAGCAGCTCTACTTCTGTCTGTAGCTCAGCCAGTCTGAAGTGAACCACTTGGTTGTCAAGCACTGACTTGCCAAAGATCTTCCTACCTCTTGTGTATTCAATGGTATCTGCTATCATCAAGTCCAGGGGAATAAGAACTGGAAAATGGTTCAAAGGTCATGCAAAATTTGTGTTACAGCTTAATAGAATAAGTTAACATGACAAAGAGTCTAACACAACTTACATGTCACAGATACCTTGTCCTACATGCACATACATATTTTTTTTACAATTAGAGCCTTTTATATATTGCAGAGATCAGAATGTTACTTAGGTAACCTTTTTAACATTTTCCATGTTCCAACAACATTATTAAATATCAATCAATAAAATATTCTTTCTTACTACTTGATCTATGTGACAATTACTTTGAAGCATTTCATGATGCTGTGATTATATGACAGGATTGGTGTAAGAAAGATCACTGAAATAAGTACAAGCATGCACATTGGAAAGTTACATGTACCAGCAATATATGATGTTAATTTAGAGATTTAGAAGAGTATCAAAATGTACATGAGTGGAAGTAAATTCAGCGTGACCATATCACTGAGACTATCTTTGGTACAATTCACCTCATGATGATAGAGCTGTTATAATGTTTTCATTCTTACCACAAGCCCCTACAAACAACCTTTCCTCCTGGAACTGCAGCATCTGATACATGAAGCCTGCTCCCTCTTGACCAATCAGATAACTCTGGGGAACACGGACGTCATCAAAGAACAGCTCAGCTGTGTCCGAGCAATGCATGCCCAACTTGTCGATTCTTCTTCCTCTAGTTACACCTACACAATGAAGTTAGAATAAAAACGTGCACTAGCTCAAGAAGGACCACCATTGTGCCTGTAGTGCAGTGTTTAATAGACCACTTTACTGACATATTGACATTTACTGCATACTCTGTAAACAAAAGTTGTTCTTGACAACCTAAAAGTTTGGTCAAGGCTTGTCTGACATAGCAGCAAGTAATGTATGTAGATTGGATTCTAAGTATTGTAGTCCATTCATGAATAACAGGTTAATTGAAAACCTCGTCACTAGGTCCCCAGGAAAGAAACATTCATAAATTTAAATGTATTAGTGAACTGGTATATTGTACCTATGAATGGAGACATAACCTTTTTAAGAATAAGTTCATTGACCAAATGATCATATTTATTCCTCTTCTTTTAAAAAACTTTAACCAAAAAAATTACATTAAAAAAAAAATACATTGAATGAGAGCCATTAATTTTGTGATAAATTACGGATTGGTATGACATGAAACTTTTTGTCTATTTCTTATTTAAAGAGGGGTACTGCAACTAAAAACAGGTTTTAACAAATAACGCTAATATATCTAGGAGTTTTATGCCCCTTCCCATGATTTTGCTATGATGTTCTCTTCGCCTAACATACATATCTATCTATCTATCTATCTATTTATCTACCTACCTACCTATCTATCTATCTATCTATCTATCTATCTATCTATCTATCTATCTATCTACATGGATGTATGTATTACCTGGAGCATCAAGAGGCACACATAGGAGTGATTTATTCTTGTGTGCAGGACCTTGACCAGTGTTGGCCAGGAGACATATCCAATCTGCTTGATGACCATTGGTGATCCAGACCTTGCTACCATTGATTACATAATCATCACCTGCCTTCTCAGCTTTCGTCTGAATATCTGAGATAGGTGAAAAGCAAAAAAAGGAAATAAATATTAAAGGGATATTGATATTTTCCTGCTTTCATTCCTTTTACCCACTTTCCATCTTATTGGTGATTTTGTTCCAATTTTCATTATTCTTTCTGGATATAAGACTTGATTCATATGGGACCTCTTTCATCACAATACAAAGGATACATGTTCTTTTATAATACAAAACTATGGTGGCAGAGTCTTTTTCAGGACTTGTTTTTAATCACAAATTGAAATTACTCCCAAGAAGCTTGACATTCATTCATTCAATCGTGTTCAGTTATGAGATGTAGAAAAAATAGTTGATGCAAGATAATTCAAAAAGAGAAAGTTACAGCCTTCATAAATGAAGGAAATGAGTGAAAAAGAAAGAGAGAAATTGGTGATAATCGGATAAATAGTTGTGATGTTATTTGTCACAAGAGTGTGGTATGACCTCAAATTACCTTTGACCTTGGCATGCAAACTTTTAGAGCACTATAATGTTAAGGTCACCCAAGTGCATCTCTGTACCACGTTTGGTCACATTAGGATAAACGGGTACAAATTTATTTGTCACAAGAGAATCTGGTAGGCAAACTTTAACACATGACCTCAAATGACCTTTGACCTTTGCATGTGACCAATGACAGCATCAGGGTGTAGAGGTTCTCCAAGTGAACCTGTGACCCAAGTTTTGTCACAATAGGATTGACAGTTGCAAATTAACTTATCACAAGAAAATCTTGCTAGTATTAAAACTTTAACATTTATGACGGACTGCAGATGGACAGACGGATGCCATTTGAATCCCTTAGTCCTTAATTTGAAAAGGTGAGAAGAGATGAGGAGATACCACTAGAAGGAGAAATGAGATTACACAATATGTAATCAAACCATGAATACTCACTCGCTACATCTGATCCTGCTCATGGCTCACTCACTCCACTAGAAGGAGAAATGAGATTACACAATATGTAATCAAACCATGAATACTCACTCGCTACATCTGATCCTGCTCCTGGCTCACTCACTCCACTAGAAGGAGAAGTGAGATTACACAATATGTAATCAAACCATGAATACTCAATCGCTACATCTGATCCTGCTCCTGGCTCACTCACTCCACTAGAAGGAGAAGTGAGATTACACAATATGTAATCAAACCATGAATACTCACTCGCTACATCTGATCCTGCTCCTGGCTCACTCACTCCACTAGAAGGAGAAGTGAGATTACACAATATGTAATCAAATCATGAATACTCACTCGCTACATCTGATCCTGCTCCTGGCTCACTCACTCCACTAGAAGGAGAAGTGAGATTACACAATATGTAATCAAACCATGAATACTCACTCGCTACATCTGATCCTGCTCCTGGCTCACTCACTCCACTAGAAGGAGAAGTGAGATTACACAATATGTAATCAAACCATGAATACTCACTCGCTACATCTGATCCTGCTCCTGGCTCACTCACTCCAATACACGCTACCATATCACCGGCTATGGTAGGAGCTAAAAACTTCCTCTTTAACTCGTCTGATCCAAATCTAAATGCAAGAAAACAAGGGTAAAAATTATGGAATGAATGGCTAAAACTTAAAAGGAATTTTAATATCAGAATATGTATGTATATGAAATTCTTTATCAGTTATACTAGATCTTTACAAAATATTTGGTGATTGCTAGGGAAGATGGTTTCAATGCAGTCCACTTTAGGCTCCCTTGTGATTCCTAAAGTTTCAAAAGCTTCGGGGGGAAAGATCCTTTGCTCACGTGTGTCCTACCTTATGGAATAGCCTTCTGAAGACATCAACAAGTGTATAACCTCAGATTCCTTTAAAACTATCAGTCTAAGTATCTTCTCCCGGTTCGGAGGTTGATTGATTGCATCTTCTGCCATTCTGGTGCACTCTTGCAGTTTTAGTCCACTTTGTTTAATTCTCAATTATTTCTACATGTGCCTTGAGCACTCTACAGAGTGGATTTGGTGCCATATAAGTTACATCTATTATTATTACTATTATGCAGGCTAACACCAAGTTTGAAGTTCTTGATGACAGGGCTAAAACCTGAGATTCCATGAAAATTGACCTCTATGACCATTTGACCATTTACCCCCAAATCTAATCATGGCAATACCAAGTGTGGAGTTCATACCTACACTGCTTATTGAGATATCAGGATAACAAGAAAGAGGGTGGGACTGACGGATAACGAGAAAGAGGGTGGGACAGACGGATAACGAGAAAGTGGGTGGGACAGACGGATAACTCAAAAACATAAAGCACCACATTCAGTGGACGGAGGCATAAACAACTAGGTATGTGGTGTACATTCATGTAAATGTCTTAAGTGACTGAGCATGATACTTCAAAATAGTTTGATCCAATGTTTAATAACAACACATAACATTTTCTTAATAACTATCAAATAAATTGAGGTAAATTTTCTTTAATAAAAAAACATAAAGTGACATGTAGTGTAAACATTATAATACCGGTACATGTGGCAAATATGAAAGGGTACCTGAAGAAGAATTCTACCCCATGTAAAACCTTTGATCCATGTTTATCATCAATTAGCTTATCTGTAGGCCGCACAGTCAAAGTGCAACCACTTCAAGATCTATTTAAAAGCCATGCATGCTTTTAAATAGATCTTGAAGTGGTTGCACTTTGAATGTGCGGCCTACAGATAAGCTCTCTCTTGTTTTTATAAAAATATACAGCAAAAAGTTTGATTTATTCTTACACTAAATATTTTGAAGCTTCACCCTCCCCCCCCCCCAAAAAAAAAAAATAATAATAATAATAATAACATTTCTTTAAAATCTATTGGAAATCAATGACATAGTGGGCTACTTGAGGTATTTGATGTGAATCCTAAAAAGCATGTACAGTACCTGGCAAGAGCAGGGGTGGCCATGTCAGTTTGAACACCAACAGCCATAGGGATTCCTCCACAGCGGATATTCCCAAGCTCCTCTGCAAAGGCTACACAATACGTGTAATCCAACCCCAGACCACCAAACTCTACAAAGATGAGAAAATATCAGTTGATACAATATGTAAAAGTAACAACAAAACCATTTAAAACAAATTATGCTTAACATAAATTTTATTTATTTTCAATATACGTACAGTACATGTACAATGTACATGTTCACAGAAAATAAAATGCAGTTTTACTTTTGAAGTTGTGAAGCAAAAAAGGAATAAAGGTAAAATACGACTCACATACGCACTTCATATCTTGATATCATACAGGACAAATAGCACGTAGAAAATACTATACAGTCACAACAGTTTGTGGCATTCTTGATAAGCAAAGGTTATCTCTTCTTTTCTTCTTTCGATTCAATTCAATTCCCATTATTTCATTCTCGGTTAAAAATTACATTGATACAAAAGATACAAAATAATTCATAAACAAATTTAGAAAATGAAATGGGGAACTACATAAATAAAGCCCTTAGGCCTTGTACAAGTGTAGTTTTCAAAGCATTAATAGCATATTTAAAACAAAGATAACAAACAAAACAAAAACAACAAAAAATGGAGTAATATTACAAATCAAAAATAACAAGAGATTGCAATTTTCTAAACATTGGGGCAGAATGGGAACGATAATGATATTCCAGGCATATGCGAAAGGCTTTTTATTTTGAATTTAAATAATTTATTTAATTTAGTTCGACTACAATTACCCCAAACAGCAACACAATAATTTAAATATGAGAACATGAATGAATTATATAGTACTTATGCTGAAGGTGGAAGCAAGTCTTTTAATCTGTATAATACATGTATACCCATACATTTAGATACCTTTTGAGTTACTTTATTGACATGAGTGTCCCATTGCATACTATAATCAATATAAACACCAAGAAAATTAACACTTTTAACCTTATTTAATGGAACCTCATCCATTTTTATAAATAAAGTTTCAAGCAAATTAATGGAATTTGACTGCCTATGGAAAAAAGTAATGTAATTTGTTTTACTAGGATTTATCAACAATCTACTTGATTTTAACCATTTTGTTACTTTGTCTAATTCAGTATTGATATTATTTTGTAAGTTATAAGTGTTAGGTGTTGGGTGTAAATTAAATTGGTATTGTCAGCGTACATAATGTAATTAAATTTGTCAGAAATTCAGAAGAGTGTGTAAAATCAATAATGTAAATTAAAAAACAGTAGAGGACCTAGGATAGAACCTTGTGGTATGCCATGTGTAACTGAAAGACAAATATTCTTTGTACATAATTCATGTCACTTGATCACTACAAACACCCTTAGAAAGATTGCTACTTTTTTGGCTTTCTTATCTTGTTTTCTTAAGGATTAAACATTTCTTTAATACATTTCTTAAATAAACATATTGTGCATATATTAGCTGTAATGATCATTGATCAGCAGCATTCTAATACCGGTAAGTACAATGTGTTAGCTTCATATGAATGATGCTAAGGCCCCCCCCCCCCCCCCCTCCCCGAAGATTAAGAAGAAGACACCATTCCTCCAATGATCTGGATATGTTAAAAAGGTCACACATACCTGTAGGCCGCCCAATCCCAAGATAACCAGCTTCTCCAAGTTTCTTCATAACCTGATGGGCAGGAAACTGTTTATCTGCTTCCCACTGGTCTACATAAGGGTTAATCTCCTTGTCTATCAGCTGTATTATGCAAGGTGAGAAGAAGAAAAAAAGGGATTCATTAATGATTATGGATGAGCTAGAATTCTGTAATTGTATGGAAAAATAGAAAATACCCCCCCCCCCCTCCTAACAAAAGAATAAAAATAAAAATAATGTAACAATAAATTTTAAAAAAAACCACAATCACGATGCAGCTAAAACATTGTGAAATACCAAGAAGTAAAAGGGGTTATATCAGCCCTCTACGGTCTAGTCTATACCATTTAGTAAAATAGTACAATAAAATTACAAGTAGAGTCTACATACCGATGGTGGGTTGCGGGCGGGCGCGCGCCTGTGTGAAGTTATCAACCGTAATGAGGATCTGAGACATTACGGTAGATAACTTCAAACAGGCGCGCGCCCGCCTGCAACCTACCATCGGTATTCGCATGTATTGTGCAGCGTTTGCCGTGAAACCTGTGAAAAAGTGTATACGAATATCAACGTTTATCCAAAAAATACTCCAAAAATAACAAGAAAATTGACACGAAACAGGTAATAAACATAACAACTTTTAACTCATGATCTTTATTTGGACATTTAATGAATATTTACTTCATTTTTGGTATGTTTTAGTAGATTCTAGGGTATTTCCACGCCGGAGTTACGGGTCAAATTTTGGATACGTTTCTGAACAAGCGCCTAGCCTCTAACTTAGGGCCTAAGTCAAGTCAACAAGCTCAGTGCAGCGCCAACTTTTTTTTACCAAGTTTAATTCTCTAGTAGACTACATCACCTTTTTGAACGCTTTCCTCATTTCCATATGTTCCTCTGTGTAGATTATGTCCACACTTCCAATTGTCCCAGCACCAGCAGCTGAAGAATTCGGGATTGGTTCAGAACTCAGAGCGCGTCGGCCAAGCCTTGACGGAGCTCCCCGTTCTCTCACTCCAGCTCTCAACGGTATTCGTGAAACTAAACGAAACATTTTGTTAGTTTGAGTTAGGGGCCCTGAGGCTGAGTTAGTGCGGCACAGTGGAACCCAAGTTTACTATGATATCAGGAACTAGGTAAAGAACACCAACGTCGAGGTTGACTTCCGTAACCTGAGCTAAGTACAGTCCTAGTAGTAGTAGATCTACGGTCGGCTAGCTATGTTTAGCCAGCTCCAGAGATGGAGATTATGTAATGATTATGAAACTAGCGACCAATAAGGAGGAAGCCAACTCGATGCGAATAATATGGTATCTTTAAATGACAAAACTTAAGAAAAGTCACAGGCAAGGTTGCATACAGGCTAGTATTAGGGACTTTTAGATTTGCACGAAGACAATGTGGATTGCTACGGTCGACGTCCTTTTAATACACTGCCTTGAATGGACGTCACACGTATCATCAGTCCACGCAAATCTAAAAATCCCTATTATAATATTATGCAACCTACTGTTCGTCCACACGCAGCGACTAAATTTCAGGAGCTTAGGCATCTTGTTACCTAAATATTTAGAGCGTAACATGGTTTTAAAGTGTAACACGGTGTCTAAGCTTAGATAAGATATAAGATAAGATATTTATTCGGCTTTCTTTCAAATGACACATAGAGCATAACATTAGATCATTACACATTTACAATGTAAAAAAAAAAAAAATCATGGCAATGATAAAAACAAAGTTAACTTAAAGAAAGACAATTAAGCGCGCCCCCGGCTGAATCAGTTTGTAACTTCCATTGTTGGAGATTACAGGCACACATATGGCTCCGTTTAGTCTCATTTCACAACGCCCCCTATCGTCAGAGCCTGGTCAGAGTCAGCAGCCTAACATGTTAGCCTATGGACGTTTTTTTTTTAATCGTTAAAAATTCATTTTTTGTTTAAACGAAAAGCACATCCACCCCGACGTACGTTATCACTAGCTCTTTCATTGGAGCCCTCATGTCTCATTGACTTTTGAAAGTTCACCCACCGTAATTTTTCAAAATAGGTTGCAAGCTCGTCATTGCCTATAATACACATGTGAAACAAGTCTAACTTTGGACTCAGTTTACCAAGCGATTTGAAGATTATAGGTCGAGCACACGAAACATAAAAAGCATGAATTATCATAGATCACTTCTGCCTATTTCATTATGTCCATTTCATCCAACCCCCCACCGTAATTTTTCCATTTAGTAAAAGCAAACATTTTGCCGAGTTTAGCAAAAACATGAATATTCATGAACGGTCAGACAATACAGCCTTTTAGTACGTAACGTATAGTGAATGGGAATGGGCGATGATCCGTTCAGGAGGTAGAGGTCAGTGGTTTGTGCTGGCAATGTTCACGCGAGCGAAAATGAGACAATCGGAGCAATATGCGCCACAACGCCCCGTTAAAGGGTACCCACTTCAGTATATCCCAAGACGAAAATCCAATTGAATCCCCATTGAATCCCAATTGGCAATTTGGAGTAAATGGAAAGTGAAACAATGGGTACCCATTGAAACCAATTGGCAATTGGTCCCCATTTAAACAAACTGGCAATTGGTTTTAATGGGGACCAATTGCCAATTGGTTCCAATGGGGACCAATTGCCAATTGGTTTCAATGGGTACCCATTGTTTCACTTTCCATGTACTCCAAATTGCCAATTGGTATTGAATTGGGATTCAATGGGGGCATTCAATGGGGATTCAATTGGTAAATCGATCCAGTTAGAAGAACCAGTGATAAATTACTGATACTTCATAATCGATATTGGCAACTGTCCACCAATTAGGTATATTCCAATCTCATTTGCATTAACTTCATCACATAGATCATTTGAAGTGAATTCAAGAGTTACATTTACAGTGACACAGGCTCGTACACATATATATATCCTAAATATGCATGTTGTTTCTTGGTTAGTAATCATATAATCAATATATCTATTGCTAAAACGTGAATGTAATTGTAACATGATCAGACAAAATAATCTATTGGTTAATAATTGCCGAAGGAAAATAGAAATCACAAAATTGATGTGCATTGTCATAATTATTTTGCTTAACAAATCATGATAAATTTATTTTTCTGTGACACATGTAAAGTGACAATGAATATTCATGAGATGCCTAGATTTGTTGTTTCTATTGGTTTCTGTTGGTTTCTATTGGTCCTATTGTTTTTTATTGGTCTTATTGGTCCTAATGGTTTCTATTGGTCCAATTGGTTTCTATTTAGCATTGGTCATATTGGTTTCTATTGATTTCAATTGATTTCAATTGTAACATGATCAGACAAAATAATCTATTGGTTAATAATTGCCGAAGGAAAATAGAAATCACAAAATTGATGTGCATTGTCATAATTATTTTGCTTAACAAATCATGATAAATTTATTTTTCTGTGACACATGTAAAGTGACAATGAATATTCATGAGATGCCTAGATTTGTTGTTTCTATTGGTTTCTGTTGGTTTCTATTGGTCCTATTGTTTTTTATTGGTCTTATTGGTCCTAATGGTATATTGGTCCAATTGGTTTCTATTTAGCATTGGTCATATTGGTTTCTATTGATTTCAGTTGGCCCTATTAGACTTTAATGGAATTTCAATTGGTTTCAATTGGACCAATTGAAGTCCAAATTAAGGCCAATTGGTCCAATTGAAACCAATTGGGGACCCATTAAAGTCTAATGGGGCCTAGGCCAATGGTGCCAATGGGTCCAATTTGTCCAATGGGGCCAATCTGGACCAATTGAAACCAATTGGGGACCCATTAAAGTCTAATGGGGCCTAGGCCAATGGGGCCAATGGGGCCAATTTGTCCAATGGGGCCAATCTGGACCAATTGAAACCATCTGAAGTCCTATTAAAGTCCCATTGAAACCTGTTAAAACCTATTGAGACCAATTGGAACCAATTGAAACCAATTGAAATTTCAATTGGTGTTCAATTGGTTTCAATTGGATTTTCGTCTTGGGATACTGCTCTTTGTGTGAATTTACACTTGGGTGGAGAATGGTTATGTGAATTAATATCTTGCCAAAGGATGTTAGATTGTTAGTGCTGGGCTGGGCGAACCCTCAACCCATGCATTGAGAGTCAAGCAGGTGAAAAAACCACTACCGGTATACCACAAGTCCATGTTGTACAGAAGATGGATTCTTTTGTAACATGGAACTGTTGTATTATATTTATGTAAGCTTTTGATAGCCAATGATGAGAGTTAGGTACATGTTCCTCAGTCTTTCTCATTTGGAGTGTAATAACAATCTTTGGTACATGTAAACTGGTTAAAGCTGTACAGGAGAAAAATTGATATGATTTAAGGCCATTTAAAAAAATATACATGTTTAGCGTCCCCGCCCGCTTCCTTTTTGGGGGCCGCCTCCTATTTTATTTTTTTTTTTTTTTTTTTTTGAATTTTTTTTTTGATTTTTTTTTTTTTTTTTTTTTGAAAGAAAAAATCATGAAAACCACTGCTAAAATGAATCTATTTCTGATTCAAAAAAAAAAAAAAAAAATGTCGGCCGCCATCTTGAAAAATAGCCCGAATGTCAGGGAAAATGTACCGAGCGGCCATTTTGAGCGGCCATTTTGAAAGAAAAAGTAAAAAATAAAAAGGGCCTCCTCCTTCCTATTTTTTGAAAAAACAGGACGCTAAACATGTTTTTTTTTTTTTTTGGCCTAATATGCCACACAAAGATCTCAGTATTGGAGGGATGTCCGCACCCGGCCGGCCGGCCGTAAGGTAGATGCTTTCCGGCTCTGGCTTATGTGGAAGGCTAAAGGCAATAAAGGGCTTTGAAGCAGAGATATACCACAAGTTTGCCATATCAAGGTAATTATACACTCAAGGTGTATGTTTCTGGTATATCCCAGCATGCCTCAGAGATGAGGAAAGAACACCAGAGTTTTGGGAGAGACTTAGCAAGGTGAGAAAATGAATTATTCTACTTTATTGCATTTTATTAGAGCTGATATCAAATTATGTTTTGTTGTTACCTGCCATAGTTTGCTATAGTTCTCGATTTTGATAGATGAAGAATTGAAATGGTCTAAACAAATCGAAAACGTAAGTAAACTTACCCAGAAAAACATTAGCATGATAAAGAGAGCAAAGAGTTTTTTGCCTCAAAAATCCTTAAAGTTACTTTATAACAGTCTAGTGTTGCCACGATTAGATTACTGCTCTGTTGTATGGTCGAACCGATTTCATTCTCATACAACTAAGCTGCAAAAAATTCAAAAGAGGGCCGCAAGAATAATATTGAACAAGACATATGACACACCGTCGGCTGATAGACAAGCGGTTTGAGTTAAGTCGCGTTATGATGATAATAAATGCGTTCATAACTTAGCACCTTCTTACCTTCAGGTAGGCTTAATCAATCCTAATGATGTACATGCTGAGCATCATACAAGGCAAATAGACAGTGGATGTTTACGTGTGCCTAGATTCAGGGGCGTCGCTAGACATTTTTCAGTGGGGGGGGGGGGGGGGGTGTAGAGGCCAACGATTACCGACAAAACTAGCCACCAATTACCGACAAAATTAAATGTCCAATATCTACAAATTCAACCCTATAAACCTGGGGCCGAAGGCTAAATTGTTTTTCCTATGGACTATCTATAGTACTTGCATATGCGCAAAATGGTCATTTTCCTCGACGACATAAATATACGAATTATTTCTTCAATTTAGTCAGCATCATAGCTATATATTTTAATGCAGGCGCGGAGCTAGGATCTTATTTTAGGGAGGGGCGGTAGTGAGCAAGAGAATCACTTAAAAGCGCGCTCATTAGGGGGGGTGATGGGCCTCCCGCGCGAAGCGCGGAAGCTTAGAGGTTTCCTTAAATTATTAGGAAAAAAAGACGATTAATTGTACCGTTTTCGACTGGTAATCCTTGGCTGAATGAAGTTTCCCCCCCCCCCCCCTCCCGCGCAAAGCGCGAAAGCTTTGACGTTTCATTAAATTATTATAAAAAAGAAGACGGTTTGCTGTATCGTTCTCGACTGTTTATCCTTTTCTGAATTCAGTTCCCCCCCCCCTCCCGCGCAAAGCGCGGAAGCTTTGACGTTTCATTAAATTATGAGAAAAAGCAGACGACTCGGTGTACTGTTCTCGACTCTTTATTCTTTTCTGAATTCAGTTTTTCCCCCTCCCGCGCGAAGCGCGGAAGCTTTGACGTTTCATTAAATTAGGAGAAAAAGCAGACGATTCGGTGTACTGTTCTCGACTCTTAATCCTTATCTGAATGAAGCTACCCCCTCCTACGTGAAGCGCGGAAGTTTTGACGTTTCATTAAATTATTAGAGAAAGAAGATGATTCGTCGTACCGTTTTCGACTCTTAATAAGCCCTATTTATCTGAATTCAGTTTCCCCCTCTCGCGCGAAGCGCGAAAGCTTTGACGTTTCCTCAAATTATTAGAGAAAGAACACGATTCGTTGTACCGTTTTCGACTTTTAAGAAGCCCTATTTGTCTGAATTCAGTTTTCCACTCTCGCGTGAAGCGCGGAAGCTTTGACGTTTCCTTAAATTATTAGAGAAAGAAGACGATTCGTTGTACCGTTCTCGACTCGTCTAAATGAAGTTTCCCCCTCCGCGCGAAGCGCGGAATTTTTGGCGTTTCATCACAATATAAAGAAAGGAAGACGATTCGTCGTACCGTTGTTGACTCTTAAACCTTGTTTGAATTTAGTTTCCCCGAAAAAAATTCTTTAGCTGATATTATAGGAAAGTGAAACTTCGAGAAAATACAAGTATTGTAGTTGTAGTCACTCTTAAAGTCGTCACAGCGGAAAAGAAGTCACAGTTCGTAGGGAAAAAAACTTGTCGGCCGACCGACAATATACATCTCACCGACTTCAAACTTCTGCATTGATATAGTACACGAGGATCGAGCAAGAATACCGACACAGCAACATATTTACCCGTGTCTTTCTTGCTCCCTCGACGAGACGACTCCACCCAACAACCCCCTTCTCTCTTTTACTCCCACTCCTCTTCTCTCAGACTCTTAAATCCCATCTCTCTCCTCTCTTTCATCTCCCGTTTCTTTTGTTTCCCTTTCACTCTTATTTCTTCTTTTTTCCTTCTTTTTTTTTCCCCTTTCTTTCCTCTCCTCCCTCTTTTTCTCTTTTCTCTTTCTTTCTTCTCTTTTCTTTCCTTTCTTTTCCTTTCTTTCCTTTCTTTTCCTTTCTTTCTTTTCTTTTCCTTTTCTTTTTTTCTTTTCTTTCCCTTTCCCTTCCTTTTTCCCTCTCTTTTTTTCCCTCTCTTTTTTCCCCTCTCCTTTTTTTCCCCCTCTCTTTTTTTCCCTCTCTTTTTTTCCCTCCCCCTTTTCTCTTTTTCCCGACGGCAGCGCAATTTTACCGACAATATCCTGACAGGTGGGGGGGTGTCGCACCCCCCCACACCCCCCCCCCCCCTTTGGCGACGCCCCTGCCTAGATTTCACACTGATTGTTATAAGTGTAGCCCAATTGTTTCTTCCATATTTGAATGGAATAAGCTGGATAATTCATTGAGAACGGCTTCCTCTGTCAATTCATTTAAGAGATTGTTTAAACAAAGTTGTAATTTGTGAATGGCTCAGCCGTACATACACTACGTGCATGTTCTGTAATATTTACATGACTTATTCACATTACTGTTTACTAGGTTAATGATATATGTTTATTTTGCAAACGAGTATTATTTTTGTAACTGTTCTGTATAAATGTTATAAACGATGTAAATATGTTCATTCAGGGCCCCATGGAAGACCACTACTTGTTGGTGAATGGGCTACCCTGTCAAAAGATTAGAAATAAATAAATAAATAAAATAAATCTGTGATAAAATCCGATCAAATCTTGATCAATGTGAGGGATTGAATATGGTGACTTCGGAAAATAGGGAAATAACGACTGAGTGTTAATGCATTCGTTCTTGATGAGATTGATCGTTTGGGACGAGATCTTCAGGTTTAAATCCCTCTCTGTCCCCTCTCTGTCCTATCTCTTTCTCTCTCTCTCTCTCTCTCTGTCTCTCTGTCCTCTCTCTCTCTCTCTTTCTCTCTCTTTCTTCCTCCCCTTCCCCCTATATATATATCTATATCTCTCTCTTACTTCGTCGTACCTTTACTCTAATTTTCTCTCATTCTATTTTTCTGTTTCTCTATCACTTTTATCTTTCTCCTATCTCTTTGTTCTTCAAGGATATCATAAAATTGTTCAAACATTGTAGTTTCTCTGTCTGCCACAGGAAGCTTGACTCCCAAGATAGTGTAAAAATACAATATATTCTTAAGTTTTCTAACCCTCTTCAGTCATGTAAGAATAAAGTTCCATATATTTGATTACTACAAAGTAGATACAATTAATCCATTTCTTTCCAAAATATGTGACTGACGTAGAATACAGATGAATCTCATTATTTATGTACAAGGGGTTGCTTACCATTCATTTTTTTTTTTATATCCCTTCAAATATGAGTGTACTTATAACAAAGGTTTCCTTCATAAATGTTTAATGCGTTATCTTGAATTATGTGTCAAATTTAAAAGACTGCCCTCCTAGTCTTAATTTTTTTTTTTTTTTAAACTATGAAATAATCATGAACAACTAACTTTGAGCTACTTATGAAGGTGCTTGCAATGATTTTAGTACTAACAAAAAAGAACAACTTTATTTGAAGTGAAGTCTAATTGATAACATTTCAAGATAATCATATTTCTCTATATTTTTTAGGAAAGTGGATTTGTCTATTTTTGGTGCCAAACTGTTTCATTTTGAGAAACAATGAATCTTTCACCGACTTAATTTATTTGTAGGGATGCCAAAAGAGGAAAAAGAGTTGTATGTGTGAAAAATACACTACTGTGCATGAGTGTCCTGAACTCATTTTGTTTACACCCAAAACTACTCATTTTTTTCATTCAACCTTAATGGTAGGATATCATTATAGTTGTAACTCATTAGGGAAAATACAGGCTTTGTTGTTGAAAGAGACCTCACTATGATAGAGGATTTTACTTCAATAAAGATCAGCCTTTCCATCAAAGCAGCATTTGGTCACCTGCACTATGCATGTCATTGTTTAAATGATAATAGGAGAATGAAAAATAGATCAGTATATGGAAAACTTTGGGGCGAATTCGTTCATAAAATGGATTGCTCACCGGCTCGGTCAACTCTGCACAGAGCTTCGCACCAAGTCCCGCAGTGTGCACTGGCGCGTAACACAGATCGCTGGGTGCGTCCATTATGACAAAATAGGGAGAATGGGTCTTGTTCATAACATGAACATAAAACAAGGACGATTTCATTTGCATGTTTATGTCTTTTAATGAAACTCTAAGACGACACAAAAACAATAACAAGACTTTAAAACTGTTGAAGATTGAATTCATATCGATAATTCAATATCAAGGAGTTCACTAATTATATATCTAACCCCACAATCAAATGGAACATTCCTCTCTCAGGGTCTGAGGTTTACGACGAACAATTTCACAAAATCCTTTGTGTTTCTTCATGGTCACTGGCAAATTACACAACAAGTCCATGATGTATCATCATTTAATTATCATTACTACAGTCTTCATGTCTTCTTCTTTCTATATTTAAGGTTAAAACTCACATATTGATAGAAATAACTACACAAAATGGACAGGTTCGAAGAACATTCCGAGAGGAGACATGCTGTTTCAAATCACATGCAACGCAAATGTTCGCACGCTAATGTGTACGTCTATGGAACTCGTGTAGTGTGGCATATGTCATGCTCTTGCGCAAAAAGGAGCATACATGAGAGACAGCAAATCATTGGATGCAAAAGTGCAACCTTTTCCTCTTATCCAATCAAAATGAATGATACATTACTGGAATCGTTAAACTCTCTGCTTTAATTTGATATGCGAGATGGTGCGATTCGGCCATCGAATCAGTTCTACAGCCAAGATAAGTATGGAGAGTTGACAGATTTTGGGCGAAAATCCGTTGACTTCCATAGAGAAAGTGTCGTGAAAGGTTTTTTTTTTGTTGAACATTTTAAAGCAAAAAGTGCAACCTTTCCCCACGAATGAAATTATTTCAAATTTATATCATCTTAAAGAGAAAACATTGAACTTTAAAATTCAGGCCGAGATGGTATTAAAAGTGGGTTCAGTTAGGCTGTTGCTGTGATTTAGCGTAGGTAATGCATGAAATGGTAAGGAATTTCACGTGTTGTTAGCTCACGGTGCGATGCGTGCGGAGCAGATGAACGAAAGTTTTTCATAAAAATGCAATGTTTCATACCTATTTGTTTGATCAAATGCTTTTTGTTATGTTTCTTGCTTGAACATCATATTGTTTAATTAGCAATAGTGTAAAGGCTATATTTTTTTTACAAATCTCAGTGATTTCTGAGCGTGACATAATTATGTCAATTAGGGGCATTTACACTGTCATCCAAACACGCCAAAAAATGCCAAACCGGAGCCTGACCGCGATGTTACCAAGGGCAACTACGCACTACCGGCAGAAATACCAATTCCAAAACATTCCAAATCGAAGTGTGATCTTTTGGCGTGTTTTGGCGTGTTTTGGCGTGTTTGGCAAGTATAAACCAGGGCTTGTTAGTATAAACGCTCGCAGTTGTAACATCGCGATGTTAGGTGACGTAATAGATGTCGATAGAACGATATATACAAAGAATAACATAAGAGAAGGTGATAGAAAGAAGAAACAAAGAATAACATAAGGAAACACAGAAAGAGGGAGTGATAGAATGATAAAAAAAACAAAGAATAACATAAGAGAAGGTGATCGAAGGAAGAAACAAAGAATAACATATGGAAACACAGAAAGAGGGAGTGATAGAATGATAACAAACAAAGAATAACATAAGAGAAGGTGATAGAAGGAATAAATAAAGAATAACATAAGGAAACACAGAAAGAGAAAGTGATAGAAGGAAAAACAAAGAATAACAAGAAAAGATAGAAAGAGGAAAGTGTTTGCATCGAAGTGCCGCGCATGCGCATTACCAACTGAAACACGCCAAAACATCACTGAGCTTTTCAGTCGGTGATGTTTCCGCACAAGTGTACGTGTAAACGGGTGCGCGAAACATCGCGACTTTTCAAAATGAGGTATTTGACAGTATAAATGCGCCTAATATTGAATGTGCAATTAATTTTTACCTCTTCATGCTGGTCGTAAATATTTTGTTTGTTTTGGTTCAGTTCGGTCTGGTGAAGTGGAGAGTTTATTTAAGGGTTGTATGCATGACCTATGCCCCTGCGACAATTGCTTTGCTGACATTTTGTACATTAACCAAATTCCTATCTACAACCCTGGACCAAACACAATACCTAATCCTAAACCTTCTCTAAAAACCAATTGCATCCCCGCCTGATCCTTTATTCCTCTGATAAAAAAAAGCCTGAAGCAATTGTCGCTGAAGCAAATTTGTGATAATAACAAATGTGAAGAAGAGCAGCGTTAAATTTGCCATAGTCATTTATTTACTCATTACATTGATGATATACCGGTACACATGTATATCTATTTCATATAGGGCTGATGTAAAATATGGTAAATTTGTATAAATCTGTGAATGCCTTCTGGTCTTTGTCATGAGTAGCAAATCAAGTTGTATTTGTAAAATTTGGAATACAAAGTTATTTCATCTCTGGAAAGATTTGGCTTACCAGTAGATAGTGTTATCACATAGCTTTAGGGTATTAAATTCCCTGTGATTCTGTACAAATTATGAATATGCTGCACCTAATAGCTATGCACGGTAGAGATGTAGGAGTACTTCATAATGAATGTGTATTGTACAATTATACTCCTAACACACAATGTTGGTATTGATGTATTCATACAAGTGGGTGTTAAATTTAGACTCATTGAATAATGTATGTGGTCATGATTAAAACCGTCAGGTAGTCTCGCCGGCTGGCTGTGTGGTAAGTAAAAATTGTCCAGTGATTTCGGTCACAGCAGGGAGGTTATAGAATCCTCCCTGGTTACAGTATACAGATGCAGTACAGTATCTTTGTTACATAGGCTCAGTACTAAACCCACTTTATATCATATTATCAATTTATCCAAAAGAACTTGTTACTTTTGCTTCAATATTCCTATCTTATGGTGTGAATTGTAGAGTCACATCACTTTGTCATATACTTGTGAATATTTTATAGAAATTTTGAGAAATTAATATATACGTTTTATAATGTTTTAGATGTTGAGATCATGTATGAAAATCCTGCCTTGTACAATAGAGATATATATTTTATAACCAGTGCTCTTTCAGGTGTCAAATATCTGATCTGGGTTTTTTTTTTCTTCTGAGAAAACCTTCCTTACTTTAAATTCTTCTCACTATGAATTTTGAAATGGACAAATTAGTACTCTATAAAGGCATTTTCAACTCTTCACCATCATGTTGAGAAAATTTGGAAATATTCAGCATATCTGTATTGTGATTTTACATATTTTGACAATTGTTTTACCACATTTACAACTCAGTAAGATATAATCCACCTGTTTGTTTGCTTATTTGAATATGATGCCAGTCTGATTGTTGAAAAGAGTAAAGTACAATGTCATCATTTACACATAGGAGTCATGATGGAATGTTGACTTTGCCTTTATAGATTGTCTGTTATCATATTCCAAGTTAATAAGCTTTACTACTAAATCAAACTTGTAAGAAGAAGTGCTATTGGAATGGTCCTGTTAGTTAATATATTATACTTTGTGTAATAAAGTATATGATTGAAGTCAAGGTGTGAATGATTGTATTGATTTCTTTTCCCCTCTCTCTGTACTCCTGTAGGCAAGGCTTATTCAGACTTTAGTCAGAAATGTTAAGGGTATGTGTGCAATGGGACCCCCACCTCAGTGTTATCATATGCGTGTTCCCAGCACCCCCCCCCCCCCCCTTTCAGCATAAGTCCGGTGTGTAAAGTCAATACGGGTAGACCTTTTTCTTTTGTTATACAAGCCTTTCAGCACCCCCCCCCCCCCCCCCCTTTCAGCATAAGTCCGGTGTGTAAAGTCAATACGGGTAGACCCTTTTCTTTTGTTACGAGCCAGAGATTTTGGGAACACGCATGCGGTTCCTCCGTTCCTGGAGTCAAACTCTGCTGTAGGTTTGAGTGTTACTGCCTAGGGTAGGTGAATGGGTGGTCCCTGCAGTTAAGCTTAGGAGAATTATATGTCGGTAGTCAAATGGCTGATACAAGGCACAGACAGCAGAATGTGAAACCTAACCCACTAGCTACCAAAATTAATAATTTCCCTGAGACTTGATGCAGGAATCAACTTGCTCGAAGAGCTAGAGGGTTCAAGGACACAATCTCAAGATGAACATTCATCAAACAATCTTTCTTTCCCTCCCCCCTCTCTCTCTCTCTCTCTCACACTCTCACACACACGCACAAGCAGACGCACACAGTCTAAACGTTACATACTAATTCATCACAGTCGCGGTTATGTTTATAATTTCTCTTTATTACTTTCAATGTACCTTCCACATAAAATAAATCCTCTTCATTTTCACTCATATTGCATACAGATGATTTTTAATGTGAGTAAAATTATTATACATACACCCCACTTCCATCATATAAAAATACAATTCATAGATAAATTACCATAAATGTTAATCAACATCCATCAATATACATGCAATGAAATAGATACATGTTGTTCTTTCTTCATATCGGCAATGTTCCTATAGGAATTTTGAAAAAACACCAACAAGAAGCTTAATATAAACTATATCTATCCTGCTGAAAAATGAATGAAGCAAATAATCCACTTTCGAAGGAACAAGTCAACTCTGATTTGACAAGTTACCAACTATCATCAGCATATATCAAAGCAATATGTAAGCCTTATTTTCTATTCAATATTGCAAACATCAGATGAGAATGCATCACTAAACATGAAGTTATAACTCACTGAATTAAAAATTGTTCAAATTCATGAAAGCTTCATACTTTCATGTCATCTGAATATGACAAATGTATTCAATGATGCTCTAGCTCTACCATAAATTATTATAAATTATTTGTTGCCTTTGTTATTCTCTCTTAATTCGAATAAATTGTATTGCTTTATTTTAATTACTTTACTCATATTCCTCAAAAGGAGTGCACCACAATGACCATGGCATATTTCTTCTTGCTTTTTGTTCTTATTTTGCTATTTGATGTGATTGGTACATGTTTGTTCTAAAGTACCAACTTTTTTTTTCCAGACCAGTGGAATATCGCCATATTTTTTTTCACATACATATTTACAATTTAAAACATAAAATGTCTAACATGCAGCACAATTACAGTAAGGATCAATGTATAGATCAGTATTGATCAACTTAGTCATTTTCCTCCTGCAAAAATGGAGGAATAATATGAATACTAAGATCATGATTTCAAATGCATTCTTTACAATGTATTTCCTGCTGAGAAAAGCAACATTTTATACCCCATTACAAAATCTTTAATATGCCCTATTTCTACTACTACCTCCACATTGGTCATTCACTAATCTGACACTCCCTGAGAAATTTATTATAATCACCTTGCGCCAGGTGTGACTATTCAAATCTAAGAAAAACCCACATCGATACTGCTATAAGACAAAGAACAGGTTTATCAGATATTCACAATTGGCAAACTGCTTGCAGGATAAATTCACCCAAAAACTCTATTTTAAGGCCTTAAATCTACATTTATATGTTTATCTATGAATGAGAAATTCCATGTAATATGCTCTTTACAACAGATGTCTTCTTCCCATTTAAATCATCCCCAAAGATGAAAGGTATCTTGATTTGACTATGTCATAATGTAAGTGAAGCCAGAAAGATCACTGAATTAGTCAACGTTCAAATCAGGAAATTCTTTTTTTTTGATGAAGGAAAAGGAAATGTTATATCAAACATAAATGCCGTACGGTACACATTGCATGGAATCTGAATTAGCCCAAATCCACTTTTTCAATACTTCTGGTCTAGCACATAATGATGAGAAGATATCAAATTTGATATTACAGAGATTAGACATAACAAACCACTCTGCATGGCAAATATCATTTTTTCAAAGGAATGTTAGCATTATCTGATCATTGGGATTCCTAATAAGCATTCAAGAATTTCTTAAATGTACAGCATACGCGAACCATGTACCTGTTTCCCACTGCAAATCTAGAAAAGAGTAGATGTAGTTGTAAATGTGATAGAGGTATGCAATGTACATGAATGGTAGATAGTTATTGATAAACAGTACCTTCAATTACACTCATCTTGATTGATTCAAATTTTTATTATATACATATATTCCATCATCAACTACAAGACAACATGTTTGAAGGCACTAACCAAACATCAATCATTGTTGGCATCATATGAATCTTGGTGTGATTTAGATAGCTTTGAATAAATGGCACAGATTACATCCATTAGAGAGGTTTACTTGGATCTAGAAGGCAGTGTGTTCATCAGTTTACAAATGATGGATAGCATCACTTCATCTGCTCCTCCACCTATAGATGTGAGTCTGTATATATATAGAAATAGATGTAGAAACATACAGAGTATTAAAATCAATATAAATGCTACATTTATTGAACATAAGGAGCATTATTGATTCTTGATTCTTTATTGATACAAAATTACCATAATGAATAAACACTTTCGCCCCTATCATGGGACTTAATACATTTTGAAGTAATTTGATTTTGAAATAGGCAGTATAATTGAACTACGGAGGATGGATTGTTTTGAAAAATACAATTGAGAGAAGTGAGCAAATATGAATTAAGGCAGAATGGTAGCTTTTAGAAAAGTATACATTGCACAAAATGTTTTGGAAATATGAAGCTTTAACAAGTGTTCAGGGTAAGCCCCAATATGAAACAAAGTAACATTCCATGGGGTGTGAATAGCAAATTGACAAAACAAGGATGATAGCGGTGTGTACGATGAATAACAATCATACAGAGCATATCATAATTTGGTACAAAAATATCTGTTTTTGTTGAATACAAGATCATTCTCTACTCGCCGACTCAAAATGTAATTTGATACATTATATTGTGCCCTCTCATGTATATCTCCTTTCTAATGCGCATTTCTCTTTGCTCATCTTCTTCTCAACCCCACATGCAGCTCATCCCTTTGTATTATTGTCTGTACCCCCGATCTGTCACTTCTCTTTTTCCTTTTGTAGTTACGAACTAGTTTATTTAATTACTCATTATTTCTAGGTATCATTTGGGGTCCACACTTGTACAAGCATTGCTTTTTAGTGGACCCCTCTGTTTCCATTATGCATTCCTAAATTGTTGTAAATGTTTGTAATTGATTTGAAATGTTTCATTGGAAACATAAATAAATTGAATTGAATTGAACAAAACCCAAGTCGATCTGACATTCTATACCCCTGATTAAACCACAACATGTGATCAAGATGTGAATCCATCTAGTAAGTACCTTTCATTTATTTGGGAAGAGTTCCTGTTAGTTTACAGATGATGGAGAGCATTACTTCATCAGCACCACCTCCTATTGAGAGTAACCTTCAAGCAAATGGAATGATATAAAAGCAATGTTTACATAAAAGAGTTGGCCAGAGCTGATATAGTATTGAGGTTTCTTTTTAATGAAATGGCACAGTCCTTTAATCGTTCTATTTTCTACCAGCATGTTAAGCTTTCACACAGACAACAAAAAAGTCTTTGACACCCGAAAAAAACTTTTGGACAAGCAAAACTGACAAATTTGTCAAGTTTTAGTGCCTAGTAGCAAGAGGACAAACAAAAATTATAGATGATGTTGAAGCCTGCATACCGAGTCAATTAAAGTAACACAGCATTTTAAAACTATTTTGCTCACTCACTGTCATTGCAGATGAAATGTAGCCAGCTGTACATGAACAATGAAAGGAAACTAATAAGTATAAGGCTAAAAGGCTAGTCAAAGTTTCACTTAGATGTCAACATGGGCATTTTCTATTTGTATTCTGCCTTACCTTGCATCTCTGTAGTATCTGGAGATAGGCATGTCAGAAGTGAAGCCCATTCCTCCATAGAATTGCAAGCAAGCATCACTGACCTCACGAGCCAGACGTCCAGCTTTGAGCTTGACCATTGATGCAAGTCTGGTGGCATCCTGACCCTGGACATATAGAGCTGGCGAAAAAAAAGAAAATTCTTTCTTTTCATTGAATACAAATAACATCATTAGTACATACATGTGCTTACACAGGAGTGGTGAGTAATTTAGCTTTGTGAGACAGGGTTTACCCATGATCAGTCAACATCGACGTTAACGTGGAGGGTCACCAAGATTTAACAAAATCAAGACAAGGTCGAAGAGGAAGTGGGGTAGGGATAAACGCATTTTAACCTAAAACCTCTTACTTTTCTGCCAGCCACTGACCTGAATGAGGTTGTATGGATTCATGTTTTGACCCTATCGTCTTCCTTGTTCAGCCAGCAGTATATCATAGCTGCTGTGTATCTCCATCTGACCACACACTTAAAGGACCCATGACATCGAAATACAGGTGTATTCCTGTTGGTGTGCAGTCCTGCATACATCTCATATTTTGATATGTAAACCTCTGAATTTGTTTCATAAACTTTTAAATATTTGTTGAAATATTTGTTTTTCAAACTTGCTAAGCTCCACCCTAAAAACCTCCAGATCTCATTCCCCTTGTGACATCATCTGTCATTCATCAATGAGCTAACTTGAGAAAGTGGCATGTAACTTTGCCAAAGTTGACCACCTGTTACAATACCACAAACAATAGCAACATATAAGTTGCTATGTCAGACATGTCAGATTAAACTAATATTCTAGAATAGACAATGGTATGTAATTTCCCCCAGCTTAGCACACGTTCATAATACAATTGCATGCTTCCATACATAGGTACAATACATCATCATTGCAAAACAAATATTTAAAAAAATATTTAAAAATCTATGAAACGAATTCCGAAGTTTACATATCAAAATATGAGATGTATGCAGGACTGCACACCAACAGGAATACACTTGTATTTCGATGTCATGGGCCCTTTAAGGATGAACTATTACAGTACCTCATGCATTGTATCAAGAACATGAGAGAATATACCCAAGGACCTATTTATTAGCCTTGGGGACCTGAACAGGACACACATTGCATCCCATTGCTATGAATATCAAACTGTGCAAGGAAGCAACGAGGGTTGATTTGGATGCAGAATTGAGATGGATCCACTGTGAAGGAAAAGATCTCAAAAACATTGATAAAGAGGAAGACTCAAGATAGAATAAAAGGCTATAGAAGGTTATTCATAATGATAATAATACATGAGATTTATATAGCGCTATTATCCATTTTAATTAAATGCTATTCATGGGTACCCCTGAAGCATAGACATGTCCAAGCACACAAGACCTAAAAGGATTACCAATTACTTGTTGACACATTTGATTTGAACAGTCAACCTGACACTTTCAAGAACTATTGAGTTACAGAAACAAACCCATTGCCTACAGAAACCTGGTGGTTTTGTACCAAGCCCATCAGAATGAGAGAATTGGTAGTCAACAGGTTAAAGGTAATACAAAGTTTTGGTATGGGATCATGAATTCGGTTCAAATGAACATATTGGAAGCATATGCGATCCTACAATATTCAGTGATCGTTGTCGCGGTTGAAATCGAGTCTAAAGTTGTGAGATTATAAATAATAAACTCTCTATGTTGTATAGCTCCCTCTCAAGGTCAAGATATTATTTAAGCTATAAAACAATGTTTCTTGACTAAAATCGACCAATAAGCTATTCCCGTTTGGTAATTATATATCACAACTACATATTCTGAAATTGTCAGGGTCACAGCTACCATTATACGGTCGTAGGTGCTATTTGATATTTATCAAAATTTACCGGGAGCACCGGTAAATTTTTATATTCAATTTTTCTCAAAAGCAGAAGTGTTTCAGGGGCTATTTTTTTTAGTGCTTATAATACATCCACAGGGGCATCCAAATATATCAAAATTGTAAAGAATCACTATCCACCCAATTTTCAAAATTGCCCAAAACATTGTATTACCTTTAACAAACTGGATCATATTCCACTCGTAAAAAGAGTACAAAGATGTTTAAAGTTGACCAATAAAACTGGAAGTCAGTTCTATTTGAAAGCTTTGATAATGTTTTGAGCTACCTGTTGCTCTGTATAGAAGTGATCTGAGCAGCTCTACTTCTGTTTGTAGCTCAGCCAGTCTGAAGTGAACCACTTGGTTGTCAAGCACTGACTTGCCAAAGATCTTCCTACCTCTAGTGTATTCAATGGTATCCGCTATCATCAAGTCCAGGGGAACAAGAACTGTTCAAAGGGTTCAAAGGTCATGCAAAATTTGTGTTACAGCTTAATAGAATAAGTTAACATGACAAAGAGATTAACACAACTTACATGTCACAGATACCTTGTCCTACATGCACATATATATATTTTTACAATTAGAGCCTTTCATATATTGCAGAGATCAGAATTTTACCTGGGTGACCTTTTTAACATTTTCCATGTTCCAACAACATTATTAAATATTGAATAAAATATTATTTCTTACTACTTGATCTATGTGACAATTACTTTGAAGCATTTCATGATGCTGTGATTATATGACAGGATTGGTGTAAAAAAGATCACTGAAATAAGTACATGCATGCACATTGGAAAGTTATATGTACCAGCAATATATGATGAATTGAATTGAATTGAACTTTATTGTTTCCAATCACAGTAAAAATTACATTATACATTGTTGTAATACATACATAGGCAAAGAAAAATACATAGAAATATATACATTTATTTAAATTTAAAAAAAATAATAATAAAAAATGTTAATTTAGAGAGTTTAGAAGAGTACCAAAATGTACATGAGTGGAAGTATATTCAGCCTGACCAAATCACTGAGACTATCTTTGGGACAATCACCTCATGATGATAGAGCTCAGGCCTGATAGAGGTGTTATAATATTTACTATGAACATGATGGACAAAGAAAGAGGACAAAATATACAGTTTCTCATTCTACCCTCAACAATTGCTGTGGTAGACAAAGGAACATCCATTCACTGCTATTACGTAAAAATGTGTAGAACAAGTGAATATGCATGTGACACCTGTTCTACACATTTTTACATAATAGCAGTGAAGGGATGTTCCTTTGTCTACCACAGCAATTGTTGAGGGTAGAATGAGAAACTGTATATTTTGTCCTCTTTCTTTGTCCATCATGTTCATAATGTGTTTTCATTCTTACCACCAGCTCCTGCAAACAACCTTTCCTCCTGGAACTGCAACATCTGATACAAGAAGCCTGCCCCCTCTTGACCAATCAGATAACTCTGGGGGACATGGACGTCTTCAAAGAACAGCTCAGCTGTGTCCGAGCAATGCATGCCCAACTTGTCGATTCTTCTTCCTCTAGTAACACCTACACAATGAAGTTAGAATAACACTAGCTCAAGAATGGACCATCATTGTGCCTGTAGTGCAGTGTTTAATAAACCAGTTTTATACTGACATATTTAAATTTACTGCATACTCTGTAAACAAAAGTTGTTCTTGACAACCTAAGAGCTTGGTCAAGGCTTGTCTGACATAGCAACAAGTAATATATGCAGATTGGATTCCAAGTATTGTAATTTATTCATGAATAACAGGTTAATTGAATACCTCGTCACTAGGTCCCCAGGAAAGAAACATTCATAAATTTAAATATATTAGTGAACTGGTTTATTGTACCTATGCATGGAGACATAAAGGCCCGAATTCACAAAGGAGGTTTGTCGACAAACCTTGGTTTTCGTACGTCATATGACGCGTTTTACGCGTTTTTTACAAACCTGGTTTGTAAAGAACAAAAGGAGGTTTGGCGAAACAAAAGGAGGTTTGACGACAAACCTTGGTCTGAGCTCAAACCTTGCTTTGTGAATTCGAGCCAAACTGTTTAAGAATAAATTCATTGACCAAATTATCATATTTATTCCTCTTTTTTCTTTTTTAAACTTTAACCAAAAAAAAATTACATTAAAAAAAAAAAATACATTGAATCAGGGCCATTAATTATGTGATAAATTTGGGATTGGTATGACATGAAACTTTTTGTCTATTTCTTATTTAAAAAGGGGTACTGCAACTAAAAACAGGTTTTAAAAAATAAGGCTAATATATCTAGGAGTTTTATGCCCCTTCCCATGAATTTGCTATGATGTTCTCTTCGCCTACATATCTATCTATCTATCTATCTATCTATCTATCTACATATCTATCTATCTATCTATCTATCTATCTATCTACATATCTATCTATCTATCTATCTATCTACATATCTATCTATCTATCTATCTATCTACATATCTATCTATCTATCTATCTATCTTTCTATCTATCTATCTATCTATCTATCTATCTATCTTTCTATCTATCTATCTATCTATCTATCTATCTATATATCTATCTATCTATCTATCTATCTACATGGATGTATTACCTGGAGCATCAAGGGGCACACATAGGAGTGATTTATTCTTGTGTGCAGGGCCTTCACCAGTGTTGGCCAGGAGACATATCCAATCTGCTTGATGGCCATTGGTGATCCATACCTTATTACCATTGATTACATAATCATCACCCTTCTTCTCAGCTTTCGTCTGAATATCTGAGATAAGGTGAAAAGCAAAAAAGGAAATAAATATTAAAGGGATATTGATATTTTCCTGCTTTCATTCCTTTTACCCACTTTTCCATCTTATTTGTGATTTTGTTCCAATTTTCATTATTCTTTCTGGATATAAGACTTGATTCATATGTGACCTCTTTCATCACAATACAAAGGATACATGTTCTTTTGCAATACAAAACTATGGTGGTAGAGTCGCTGGCTGGCAAGCGGTAGATGGCATCCTGCTGGATGGACTTAATTACAAATTGAAATTACTCCCAGGATCGAAGCAAAATTTCTATGTAATGTTTACATGCATGGACCAATAAAATAATCTTGAATCTTGAATCTTAAATCTTGAATCATTCATTCAATCGTGTTGAGTTATGAGATGTAGACAAAATAGTTGATGCAAGATAATTCAAAAAGAGTAAGTTACAGCCTTCATGAATGAATGAAGGAAATGCGTGAAAAAGAAAGAGAGAAAGAGAGAGTTTGGTGATAATCGGATAAACAGTTGTGATGTTATTTGTCACAAGAGTGTGGTATGACCACAAATCATCTTTGACCTTGGCATGCAAACTTTTAGAGCACTATAATGTTAAGGTCACCCAAGTGCATCTCTGTAACAAGTTTGGTCACATTCGGATAAACAGGTACAAATTTATTTGTCACAAGAGAATCTTGTAGGCAAACTTTAACACATGACCTCTGACCTTTGCATGTGACCAATGACAGCATCAGAGTGTAGAGGTCCTCCAAGTGAACCTGTGACCAAAGTTTTGTCACAATAGGATTGACAGTTGCAAATTAACTTGTCAAAAGAAAATCTTGCTAGTAAACTTTAACATTTATGACGGACTGCAGATGGACAGACGGACGGACGCCATTTGAATCCCTTAGTCCTTAATTTGAAAAGGTGAGAAGAGATGAGGAGATACCACTAGAAGGAGAAGTGAGAATCAAACCATGAATACTCACTCGCTACATCTGATCCTGCTCCTGGCTCACTCACTCCACTAGAAGGAGAAGTGAGATTACACAATATGTAATCAAACCATGAATACTCACTCGCTACATCTGATCCTGCTCCTGGCTCACTCACTCCACTAGAAGGAGAAGTGAGATTACACAATATGTAATCAAACCATGAATACTCACTCGCTACATCTGATCCTGCTCCTGGCTCACTCACTCCAAGACACACTACCATATCACCGGCTATGGTAGGAGCTAAAAACTTCCTCTTTAACTCGTCTGATCCAAATCTAAATGCAAGAAAACAAGAGTAAAAATTATGGAATGAATGGCTAAAACTTCAAAGGAATTTCAATATCAGAATATGTATGTATATTAGTGACTAATGTATATGAAATTCTTTATCAGTTATACTTGATCTTTACAAAATATTTGGTGATTGCTAGGGAAGATGGTTTCAATGCAGTCCACTTAAGGCTCCCTTGTGATTCCTAAAGTTGCAAAAGCTTCGGGGGAAAGATCCTTTGCTCACGTGTGTCCTACTTTATGGAATAGCCTTCTGAAGACATCAACAAGTGTATAACCTCTGATTCCTTAAAAACGTTTCTGTTTAATTCTTAATTATTTCTACATGCGCCTCTCCACAGAGTGGATTTGGCGCCATATAAGTAACATCTATTATTATTATTATTATGCAGGCTAACATCAAGTTTGAAGTTCGTGATGACAGGGCTGAAACCCTGAGATTCCATGAAAATTGACCTCTACGACCATTGACATATCAGTTGTTTACCCCAAAATCTAATCATGGCGATACAGACTATCACCAAGTGTGAAGTTCATACCTCCCCTGGTTATTGAGATATCAGGATAACGAGAAAGAGAGTGGGACAGACGGATAACTCGAAAACATAAAGCACCACCTTCAGTGGACGGAGGCATAAACAACTAGGTATGTGGTGTACAGTCATGTAAATGTCTTCAGTGACTGAGCATGATACTTCAAAATAGTTTGATCCAATGTTTAATAACAACACATTACATTTTCTTAATAAATATCAAATAAATTGAGGTAAATTTTCTTTAATAAAAAAACATAAAGTGACATGTAGTGTAAACATTATAATACATGTGGCAAATATGAAAGGGTACCTGAACAAGAAGTCTACCCCATGTACATGTAAAACCTTTGATCCATGTTTATCATCAATCTGCTTATCTGTAGGCTGCATATTCAAAGTGCAACCACTTCAATATCTATTTAAAAGCCATGCATTAGCCCATTGGGTACAGTTTGATTTGATATACCTCCCCCCCCCCCCCCCCCGACCCCCAATACTCCAGCTACCAGCCCCAGTTATCTTGTGCTTAGTAGTTTATAGTCTTTAATACTATAATTCAACTCCCTCTCTATCTCTCTCTTGTTTTTATAAAAATATGCAGCAAAAAGTTTGATTTATTCTTACACTAAATATTTTGGGGCTTCACCCTACCCCCCCCCCCCCCCCCACAAAAAAAAAAAAAATATATATATATATATATATATATATATATAATAATAACACTTCTTTAAAATCTATTGAAAATCAATGACATAATAGGCTACTCAAGGTATTTGATGTGAATCCTAAATAGCATGTACTGTACCTGTCAAGAGCAGGGGTGGCCATGTCAGTTTGAACAGCCACAGCCATAGGGATCCCTCCACAGCGGATACTCCCAAGCTCCTCTGCAAAAGCTACACAATAAGTGTAATCCAACCCCAGACCACCAAACTCTACAAAGATAAGAAAATATCAGTTGATACAATATGTAAAAGTAACAACAAAACCATTTAAAACAAATTAACATAAATTTTATTTCTTTTCAATATACGTACAGTACATGTACAATGTACAATGTACAATTGTACATGTTCACAGAAAATAAAACGCAGTTTTACTTTTGAAGTTGTGAAGCAAAAAAGGAATAACAAAGGTGAAATACGACTCACATACTGTAGGGCGTACGCACTTCATATCTTGATATCATACAGGACAAATAGCACGTAGAAAATACTATATAGTCACAACAGTTTGTGGCATTCTCGATAAGCAAAGGAAATCTCTTTTTTTTCTTTCAATTCAATTCAATTCCCAATTATTTCATTCTCGGTTAAAAATTATATTGATACAAAAGATACAAAATAATTCATAAACAAATTTAGAAAATGAAATGGGGAATTACATAAATAAAGCCATTAGGCCTTGTACAAGCATAGTTTCCAAAGCATTCATAGCATATTGTAAAGCAAAGATAACAAACAAACAAAACAACAAAAAACAAAAAATGGAGTAATAGTACAAATCAAAAATAACAAGAGATTGCAATTTTCTAAACATTGGGGCAGAATGGGCACGATAATGACATTCCAGGCATAATGCAAAAGGCTTTTTACTTTTGCAATTTAAATAATTTATTTAATTTAGTTCGACCACAATAAACCCCAAACAGCAACACAATAATTTAAATATGAGAGCATGAATGAATTATATAGTAGTATTAATACTGAAGGTGGAAGCGAGTCTTTTAATCTGTATAATATACCCATACATTTACCAATAGATACCTTTTGAGTGATTTTATTGACAATGAGTGTCTCATATTCTTTGTACATAATTCATGTCACTTGATCACTACAAAGTTCAAACACCCTTAGAAAGATTGCAACTTTTTTGGCTTTCTTATCTTGTTTTCTTAAGGATTAAACATTTCTTTAATATATTTCTTAAATAAACATATTGTGCATACATTAGCTGTAATGATCATTGATCAGCAGCCTTCTAATAAGTACAATGTGTTAGCTTCATGAATGATGCTAAGCCCCCCCCCCCCCCCCCCCCCTCTCCCCGAAAAAAAGGAGAAGAAACCATTCCTCCAATGATCTGGATAATTATGTTAAAAAGCTCAAACATACCTGTAGGCCGCCCAATCCCAAGAAAACCGGCTTCTCCAAGTTTCTTCATAACCTGGTGTGCAGGAAACTGTTTATCTGCTTCCCACTGGTCTACATAAGGGTTAATCTCCTTGTCTATCAGCTGTATTATGCAAGGTGAGAAGAAAAAAAGGTAATCATTAATGATTATGGATGGGCTAGAATTCTGTAATTGTATGGAAAAATAAAAAATTACCCCCCCCCCCCCTCTAACAAAAAAATAAAATAAAAATAATATAATAATAATAAAACAAAAAAAATCACAATCACGATGCAGCTAAAACATTGTGAAATACAAAGAAGTAAAAGGGGTTATATCAGCCCTCTACCATTTAGTAAAATGGTACCAAAAAACTTGAGTCCTCCTCATGAATGTGACAAACTTGTTAGAGCTATTAAACTATTAAACAGATAATATGTTCATTGTAGATATCCATTTGTCTGGTCTTAATTGGCATACTCCAGCAACTAGAAAATATTTAAAGGAGGGGGGGAGGTCTCTTTTACTCTGAGGTCCTTTCCAGTTCCTCTCTTCCCAAGTCAATGAGTCATCCCTTCTTTATTTTTGTAGTCCAAGTCCACTCCAAAAAAAACTTACTTTCAATAGAAGCAGAAAAATCAGACAAACCGACCGAAAAAAGTATGAGCAAAATCAGATATTAAATGAGGATCTGACAGTACTACGGCAGATAACTTCACACAGGCGCGCGCCCGCCCACAATTACCAACCATCAGTCTGCACTTGTATTGTGCAGCGGTTTGCCGTAAAACCTTTGAAAAAAGTGTGTAGTAATTTCAATGTTTTTCCGAAAAATACTGACATGAAACAGGCCAGGTAAGAAACATAACGACTTTTAAATCATGATCTTTATTGGGACATTTGATGAAATTTACTTCATTTTGGGTACATGTATGTTTTAGTACTATTAGTAGGGTATCTCCACGCCGGAGTTACGAGTCAAATTTTGGATAGACTTCTGAACTAGCGCCAAAAAGTGTATAGGCCCTAGACCGTTTCAGGCGCGGATCCACGGCACAGAACTGTGATCCACGGGCCCAATTCTTCCGGCCCGGCTATGGCAAGCCCTTTGTGTAAAAACTAGATAAACTCTGTTTTTCTCAGATAAACTCAGTTTATCAACAGATAAACACAGTTTATCAGAAAAACTCAGTTTATCAGTTGATAAACTCAGTTTATCAGTTAATAAACTCAGTTTATCAAGAAAAACTCAGTTTATCAATGATAAACTCAGTTTATCAACAGATAAACAGAGTTTATCAGATAAACAGAGTTTATCAGATAAACAGAGTTTATCAGTTGATAAACTCAGTTTATCAGAAAAACTCAGTTTATCAGTTGATAAACTGAGTTTATCATTGATAAACACAGTTTTTCTGATAAACTGAGTTTATCTAGTTTTTACACAATGGGCTTGCCATAGCCGGGCCGGTAGAATTGAGCCCGTGGATCCGCGCCTGGACTGTTTAGATACTAGACTAGATCTAATCATTGTTTTTCCGAAAAATGACACGAAACAGGTAATAATGCATAGATCTAACGACTTTTAACTCATGATCTTTATTTGGTTTGGACATTTAATGAATATTTACTTCATTTTGGGTATGTTTTAGTAGGGTATCTCCACGCAGGAGTTACAGGTCAAATTTTGGATACTTTCTGAACAAGCGCCGGAAACTCTACATCACCTTTTTGAGCGCTTTCCTCATTTCCATATGTTCCTCTGTGTAGATTATGTCCACACTTCCAATTGTCCCAGCACTACCACTAGCAGCTGAAGAATTCGGGATTGTTTCAGAACTCAGAGCGCGTCGGCCAAGCCTTGAGTCTTGACGGAGCCCCGGGGACGGAGCTCCCCGTTCTCTCACTCCAGCTCTCAACGACAACGGTATTCGTGAAACTAAACGAAACATTTTGTTTTACTACTATTAGTATTACAGTTTGAGTTAGGGCCTGAGTTACTATGATATCAGGAACTAGGTAAAGAACACCAACGCGACGTCGAGGTTGACTTCCATAAACCAAAAGGTAAACTGAGCTGAGCTGAGTGCAGTCGAGTCGACTAGACTGTGTTTAGCCAGCTGTAATGATTATGAAACTAGCGACCAATAAGGAGGAAGCCAGTAACTCGGGTAGCATATATTGGCACGAGCTTTAGTGGAGTCATGAATATTCATTAGTCCCTACGTCACAGACGTGCGGCGTGCGTAGTGTGTCATAATCAAAGGTCATAATCTACACATACTAGTACACGAGTACGTTCGTAAGTACCTACATGGACTTTGCTGCGAATGAAGAGAATCACTATTTAAAGGACGAATTACTCCATGAAGCCAAGTACAAACAGAGAATTGAAAATAGCAATATACATACGGTCCTCGGAACGGCATAGTATGCCGTTCCGATCGGACCGTAGTTTTGTAATAACTAAGTGATTATTTTCATTAATAGTTTATTCTTTCCGGCTTCATACCAAAGAACTTTCAAAAAGATGATTTGTAAAAAAAATAAGAAAGAAAACATGTGCACCCAGGGGCACCTAGCAGTTCAATGTACCGTAGGCCTACCTATACCTACCTACCGAATATTTCGATAGTTGACAGCCAGATATTGTACACAATGTCTGGATTGGGATTAGATGGTAGAACTCGTTTTATTTTTTTCATTATTTTAACTTCCCTCAAGAAGAGGATGTCAAACTTGGGCCAAAATCCACTACTATATAAATATTCATTTTGAACAGTGGTCAATGAGAGTGCAGGCCTATGTCGCGTGTGGCAAAAAATAGCCCTTAATCCGGGTCTAAAAGTAAGGCATAATTGCCTATTGATACCGTGATATGAGGGTTGTTATTTTCTTGTGTATCCTCACTTAAATCTTTCAGTGCCGATGTCACATAATATGTGTGACAGATAATAATAATAATAATAATAATAGGCATTTCTATAGCGCCATCTATCTAGATAATTCTATTCCGAGGCACATAGATAGACAGATAGACTTTTCATTCACCACTTGCTCCACCACAGGAAGGGTGATGGTGGCCAATGTATATCGAAATTTTGAGCATAAATCAAGCATTATAAATATATGATACCATAAAAAAATTCAGAGAAAATTGCAAATTTCTAAAAAGATATTAAACAATAGTAAACAAATGACAAACTATTATAATGGACAAAAAAAGAAACTCAACTGCAATATTTGCAATAATTCGTACGAATATATAGTTGGGTAAAGTAACAATGTGTGGTATCGTATTGAGAAATGGTAATTGATTTCCTACAAGCTTTGTACACAACAATTTTTGAAATAATAGACGTTTCATGTACTGCAGACATTTCAAAAGTTATTAGTGATCACATTTTGTTAAATTTTTAAGACAACTAAAATACAGATCAAGAGCAGATCCCCCCATGTTATACTCAAAACTGTGTGGTTCAAAGACTTACATCATTAAACAGAGTCCGACCGCCATCAAGCCAGGCATCATATTCAGTATATCATTCTGTGTGTTGGTTTATTTAGGAAAATGGAAATTTAATACTGGTAAAATGTTCGATAACATCGTTCAGTATGATTTGATCCGAGATAACTCATTAATGAAACCATGCAAAGGCATTCTAGTCTCAAACAACTCCTACCCCATTAAACCGAGTGCCAACACCATTAAACCATGCGCCAAATTTAGTAATCTTCTTTTGTGTATCGAAAGACCGAGGTTTCCCGGGTTTATAGGAAAATGGAAATTTAATACTAGTAAAATGCTTGATAACATCAGTCAGTATATGATTTGATCCGAGATATATCTCATAAATGAAACCATCTAAAGGCTATATAGTCCCAAACAAACCAACACCATTCATAAACCGAGTGCCAACACCATGGGTGTCGATCCCGGGGGGGATGGGGGGGATATATCCCCCCCAATATTTCAGGTGGGGGGGATGGCCTGTACAATCATCCCCCCCAATAATTCACCATAAAAATAAAAAAAATTAATGATGAGAGCCCGATGAGAGTAGTTAATGGTTATTACTCGTAAGATGACCATCAATATACACATTTTGCTATCTCATTTTCATAATACATACATAATTATATAAATAGAAAACGAAGTAAATGAGACGACCGTATATAAGACAAGAATAAATTGAATTCTCGCTCATACGGCTTCATCAGGAATTGATTAATTTATTCAATTTATTCAATCAACAGCATCATAGAAATGCAGTGCGCCATAATTTCTCTCATAATTTAATGAAACGTCAAAGCTTCCGCGCTTCGCGCGGGAAGGGGGGGGGGGGGAGGGGGAGGAACTGAATTCAGACAAGGATTGAGAGTCGAGAATGATACAACGAATCGTCTTCTTTCTCTAATAATTTAATGAAACGTTAAAGCTTCCGCGCTTCGCGCGGGAAGGGGGGGGGGGGTGAACTGAATTCAGACAAGGATTAAGAGTCGAGAATGGTACAACGAATCGTCTTCTTTCTCTAATAATTTAATGAAACGTCAAAGCTTCCGCGCTTCGCGCGAGAATGGGAAACTGAATTCAGACAAATAGGGCTTATTAAAAGTCGAAAACGGTACAACGAATCGTGTTCTTTCTCTAATAATTTGAGGAAATGTCAAAGCTTTCGCGCTTTGCGCGGGGGGGGGGGGGCGGAACCGAATTCAGATGAATAGGGCTTAATAAGATTCGAAAACGGTACGAGGAATCGTCTTCCTTTCTCTATATTGTGATGAAACGCCAAAAAAACGGGGAAAACTTCATTTAGACGAGTCGAGAGCGGTACAACGAATCGTCTTCTTTCTCTAATAATATGAGGAAACGTCAAAGCTTTCGCGCTACGCGCGAGAGGGGGAAACTGAATTCAGATAAATAGGGCTTATTAAGAGTCGAGAACGGTACAACGAATCGTCTTCTTTCTCTAATAGTTTAAGAAAACGTCAAAGCTTCCGCGCTTCGCGCGAGAGGGGAAACCTGAATTCAGACAAAATTAATAGGGCTTTTTTAAAGTCGAAAACGGTACGACGAATCGTCTTCTTTCTCTAATAATTTATTTAATGAAACGTCAAAACTTCCGCGCTTCGCGCGGGAGGGGGAGAAACTGAATTCAGACAAGGATTAAGAGTCGAGAACAGTACACCGAATCGTCTGCTTTTTCTCATAATTTAATGAACGTCAGAGCTTCCGCGCTTTGCGCGGGAAGGGGGAACTGAATTCAGACAAGGATAAACAGTCGAGAACGGTACAGCAAATCGTCTTTTTTAAATAATAATTTAATGAAACGTCATAGCTTACGCGCTTCGCGCGGAAGGGGGGGGGGGGTAACTTCATTCAGCCAAGGATTAACAGTCGAAAACGGTACAATTAATCGTCTTCTTTTCCAAATAATTTACGGAAACGTCTAAGCTTCCGCGCTTCGCGCGGGAGGCCCATCACCCACACCCCCCTAATGAGCGTGCTTTTAAGCGATTCTCTTGCTCACTACCGCCCCTCCCTAAAATAAGATCCTAGCTCCGCGCCTGCATTAAAATATATAGCTATGATGCTGACTAAATTGAAGAAATAATTCGTATATTTATGTCGTCGAGGAAAATGACCATTTTGCGCATATGCAAGTACTATATATAGTCCATAGGAAAAACAATTTAGCCTTCGGCTCCAGGTTTATAGGGTTGAATTTGTAGATATTGGACATTTCATTTTGTCGGTAATTGGTGGATAGTTTTGTCGGTAATCGTTGGCCTCTACACCCCACCCCCCCCCCCCCCACTGAAAAAGGTCTAGCGACGCCCCTGCCTGCCACACGCCTCTACCTCTTGGTTGCTTTGATCCATTGCCGAAAATATTTTGGCACCTATCATCCCCCCCAACCGAGGATACAAATCGACACCCTTGGCCAACACCATTAAACCATGCGCCAAATTTAGTAATCTTCTTTTGTGTATCGAAAGACCGAGGTTTCCCGGGTTTATTTAGGAAAATGGAAATTTAATACTAGTAAAATGCTTGATAACATCAGTCAGTATATGATTTGATCCGAGATATATCTCATAAATGAAACCATCTAAAGGCTATATAGTCCCAAACAAACCAACACCATTAAACCGAGTGCCAACTCCATTAAACCATGCGCCAAATTTAGTAATCTTCTTTTGTGTATCGAAAGACCGAGGTTTCCCGGGTTTATTTAGGGAATTGGAAATTTGATACTATAATGTTCGATTACATCACTCACTATAAGATTTGATCCGAGATATATCTCATTAATGAAACCATCTAAAGGCTATATAGTCTCAAACAAACCTGCACCTTTAAACCGAGTGCCAACACCATTAAACCATGCGCCAAAGACCGAGGTTTCCCGGGTTTATTTAGGAAAATGGGAATTTAATACTGGTAAGATGCTTGATAATATCACTTAGTCTGATTTGATTCGATACATATCTCATTAATGAAACCATTCTAAGGCTATAAAGTCTCAAACTAACCAACACCATTAAACCGAGTGCCAACATCATTAAACCATGTGCCAAATTTAGTAATCTTCTTTTGTGTATCGAAAGACCGAGGTTTCCCGGGTTTATTTAGGAAAATTGGAATTTCATACTGGTAAGATGCTTGGTAATATCACTTAGTCTGATTTGATTCGATATAATTATATCTCATTAATGAAACCATTCTAAGGCTATAAAGTCTCAAACAAACCAACACCATTAAACCGAGTGCCAACACCATTAAACAATGCGCCAAATTTAGTAATCTTCTTTTGTGTATCGAAAGACCGAGGTTTCCCGGGTTTATTTAGGAAAATGGAAATTTAATACTGGTAAGATGCTCGATAATATCACAAGCTATATGATTTGATCCGAGATATATCTAATTAATGAAACCATCTTAAGGCTTTATAGTCTCAAACAAACCTGCACCATTAAACCGAGTGCCAACACCATTTAACCATGCGCCAAATTTAGTAATCTTCTTTTGTGTATCGAAAGACAGAGGTTTCCCGGGTTTATTTAGGAAAATGGAAATTTAATACTAGTAAAATGCTTGATAACATCAGTCAGTATATGATTTGATCCGAGATATATCTCATAAATGAAACCATCTAAAGGCTATATAGTCCCAAACAAACCAACACCATTAAACCGAGTGCCAACTCCATTAAACCATGCGCCAAATTTAGTAATCTTCTTTTGTGTATCGAAAGACCGAGGTTTCCCGGGTTTATTTAGGAAAATGGACATTTAATACTAGTAAAATGCTTGATAACATCAGTCAGTATATGATTTGATCCGAGATATATCTCATAAATGAAACCATCTAAAGGCTATATAGTCCCAAACAAACCAACAGCATTCATAAACCGAGTGCCAACACCGTTAAACCATGCGCCAAATTTAGTAATCTTCTTTTGTGTATCGAAAGACCGAGGTTTCCCGGGTTTATTTAGAAAAATGGAAATTTAATACTAGTAAAATGCTTGATAACATCAGTCAGTATATGATTTGATCCGAGATATATCTCATAAATGAAACCATCTAAAGGCAATATAGTCCCAAAAAACCAACACCATTAAACCGAGTGCCAACACCATTAAACCATGCGCCAAATGTAGTAATCTTCTTGTATCGAAAGACCGAGGTTTCCCGGGTTTATTTAGGAAAATGGACATGAGGATCGCTATTCATAATGCGGAATGAGAGTCTCTATTTACAATGGTCATTATCATTCATAAGGCCTTTAAAAAAAGATGTTGTATTGCCCTTTAGCCCAAAAATTGGGTCGGTCTGTTTTTTTTCCCTCCCTCTTTGGGCTGATATTTCTCAGTTTTGTAATTATTTTTATTTTGTATTCATTTAACTTTTTTTTCTAAAAATATCCCACGGCTGTGGCGCTGATGCGGGGGGGGGGGGACGCCACGTGACCCCGAATATTTGTAGAAAACATTCATTGAAAACATATTGAAAACGTACATTTCTGAACAAAAAGAAGAAGAAAAAAGGCGTGCCCCAAATATGTACGTGAGCCAGCATCCCAGTCCCCAGTCCCCGCCCCTTAATCAGTCCGACCACGCTGCGCCATTCGGCCCACCCTCCCCGCAGTATTCCCTTGGTACAAGTATGTATTACCGACAATTCTCGTCCAATTAGTTCATAGATGGTGTAGCCTGTCTATGTTTCAAGGAGGGAGGGGCGGTGGGGATGTGGCAGTGTTGCCATCAAGGGGCTGATCCAGGCGCGGATCCAGGGGAGCCGAGCGGGCCTTGCCCCCCCCCCAAAAAAAAAAAGAGAGAGAGAGAGAGAAATAAGGGAAAGGGAAAGAGGAGAGAAAGTTAAAGAAAGAAGAGGAAAAAGAAAAGAAAAGGGGGAGAAGAAGGAGATCGGGGGGGGGGGGGAGGGTGTAACCTCCCCCCCCCCCCCCCCCCATCAAAAAAATTAGAAAAAAGGAAGGAGAGGGAAAGAACAAATGAAAGAAGAGAAAAAGGGAAGGATAAAAAGAGGAAGAAGGGGGATATCAGTTGCAATTTTCCAGCCAACAAGTTGTGGATCGGGGGAGGGACCAAAAGGCTCTTCCCTCTCCCTCCCACCCCCCCCCCCCCTCCGCCCCTGCCCCCCAAAAAGAGAAGTGAGGTACAGGTAAAGAGGAGAGCTAAAAGGGCACAAAAAAGAGGAAGTAGAAAAGAAAAGGGTGAAAAGAAGGGGAGATCAGTTGCGATAATCTCGCCAACAACGTGTGGATCGGCGGGGGGGGGGGGGGGGCAAAAGGCCCTTGCCCCCCCCCCCCCCCAAGCAAACCCAAACGAGAGATAAGGAATGTAAGGGAAAGGGAAAGAGGAGAGAAAGGGAAAGAAGGAAAAAAAGAGAAAGAAGAAAGGTAGGGGAGATCAGTTGCGATTTTGTCCCGCCAACAAGGTGTAGATCGGGCGGGGGGGGGGGGGGGGCACTAGCGTACTGATGTGGCAACTGCCCCCAAGTCCCCCCCCCCCCTAATTCGATACCGGTGATGTACAAATGTTTATAAATGACATACTTTTCCGAGATTTTTCCTCACTTTTTAATAAATTATACTTTTTAAGGCATCCGTTTGTCGGAAAATGACAAATTCCTAAATTTACAGTCAGGCAAGAAATATGCTTATTTAGAGGCCTTCATGTCAGAGCCCGCAAAACGGCGGGGGAGGCTTCGAGCTACCCCCACACTGTTTTTGAAAAAGTATATTAAAGAGAATATAGAAAGAAAGGTAGAATGAAAAAAAGAATTATAGTGACCTGCGAGATTCACAAAATAATAAGGTATCAAAATATGCTCATCTGACCGTGATTAAATGACTAAAACCCCTGAGCTTCTGGGGGCTTCGCCCCCTGGACCCCACGCCAATAAGTAACCTGCCAGTGTCACAAATAAGGTATCAAAATATGCTCATCTGACCGTAATTAAACGCCTAAAACCCCTGAGCTTCCGGGGACTCTGCCCCTAGACTTAACCAATGGCCCTAAGGCGGGCCCCTGCATGGATGCTCATCTGACCGTAATGTATTGCCTAAAACCCCTGAGCTTTCGGGGGCTCCGCCCCTGGACCCCACGCCAATTAGTGACCTGCCAGTGTCACAATTAAGGTTTCAAATTATGCTCATCTGACTGTAATTAAATGCCTAGAACCCCTGCGTTTCCGGGAGCTCCGCCCCTTCGACCCCACCAGGTGCCCTAAGGCGGGCCCCTGAATGCTTATCTGACCGTATTTAAATGCCTAAAAAAAACCTGAGCTTCCGGGGGCTCTGCCCCTGGACCCCACCTTGGGCACTAAGCCGGGCCCCTAGATGCTCATCTGGCCGTCATTACATGCCCATACCCCCTGAGCTTCCGGGGGCTCCGCCCCTTGACCCATCACCAATTTACGCTACGTTTTACCTGATCGTAAATACTGATCGTAAAAAGACCCCCGACCACTTTGAGAAACATTTAGCGGGGCCTGCATGTATGAGCCCGGGGTGATGTGGATTTTTGTCTGCCCTCCAAACGTTTTTGCTCATTACACCACTGCTGGTCACCATTACGTTCCAATATTTGGCTCTCATAATTTCAAATTTTGGCCCCCCTTCTAAGAAATCCTGGATCCGCGCCTGGGCTGATCTATCATGTCCCTAACCCTCAGCAAAGGAAGGAAGCGACAGAGAGTGGAATTTGTTACCGTAAAGCATTATGCGAACGGTGGCGTCCCCTGTACTATTATGTCTTTTTAAAAGTATATTTTTCTGTTTAGCTTATAATATTATATAGAGACATCTTAATGATCTAGCTAATATTTCCCCCGCTCCAGTGGTGAAAATCTTGCTGCCCCCCTCCTTCGACTGAGAGTCAAACTTGTGAAAATTTACTTTGGTGACAAGACGATATATTTTACAAGAAAACCACTTCAGCCCCCCCCCCCCCCCGAAAATAAATATAATTGTCCGACATCTGAATGTCCGAGTCGTCGGTTTAATGGGGCTGGTGTTGGTTTGTTTGAGACTTTATAGCCTTTAGATAGTTTCATTAATGAGATATATATCGAATCAAATCATATACTGACCGATTTTATCGAACATTATATTATCAAATTTCCGTTTTCCTAAATAAACCCGTGAAACCTCTGTCTTTCGATACACAAAAGAAGATTACTAAATTTGGCGCATGGTTAAATGGTGTTGGCACTCGGTTTAATGGTGCAGGTTTGTTTGAGACTATAAAGCCTTAAGATGGTTTCATTAATTAGATATATCTCGGATCAAATCATATAGCTTGTGATATTATCGAGCATCTTACCAGTATTAAATTTCCATTTTCCTAAATAAACCCGGGAAACCTCGGTCTTTCGATACACAAAAGAAGATTACTAAATTTGGCGCATGGTTAAATGGTGTTGGCACTCGGTTTAATGGTGCAGGTTTGTTTGAGACTATAAAGCCTTAAGATGGTTTCATTAATTAGATATATCTCGGATCAAATCATATAGCTTGTGATATTATCGAGCATCTTACCAGTATTAAATTTCCATTTTCCTAAATAAACCCGGGAAACCTCGGTCTTTCGATACACAAAAGAAGATTACTAAATTTGGCGCATTGTTTAATGGTGTTGGCACTCGGTTTAATGGTGTTGGTTTGTTTGAGACTTTATAGCCTTAAAATGGTTTCATTAATGAAATATATATCGAATCAAATGAGACTAAGTGATATTGTGGCGAAATAGGGGGGGGGTGTTAATAAGAAGACGATGGTAAAGAAAGAAGAGATAAGATAAGAGGGAGGGAGAATAGAAGGGGTGTAAAGAGGAAGAGGGGTGGGTGGTGTAATTCCCAAATGAGAGAAAGAGGGGTAGGGTTTTGCCTTATTTCCATTGCCACCAAGATCAAGTAAACTATCTCAACAACTAGTAAGCTGCCACCATCTAGTCTTTATTAAGAGCGCTAGATTCTCTTCTCTTTACAACGGGATAATGTTGTAAAGAGATAAATACCAGACCTGCTGGATCACACAACAAACGATAATTAAATGGCTTAATTATTCACCAATCACAGCCTTCTCATTGGCTCATACGCGCCTCTTTAAATCAACACAATGCACTCAAGGGTCAACCGCTGACCTGAACCCTGGGCTCTCGTAACATTCGCGCCTTTTCGACTCATGCCACGAGCAGCCTGGCTCATTCTCACATCGTTCATTACCACAAATAGCACATAGGATTTCTTCATTTAGGTGAGTTAAATCATCAGTAGAACTGAATTATTCTCTATCAGTATACTCTGTAAGCATGAATAAATAATCCTAATATCTGTATCAGTCTCGTTCAACTCAAATTCTCTAACGATCTGTACAACACACAACACTGCAAACATGCAACAGGCACACGCGTTCTCTCCTGTACATGCAGTTAGACATACACATTATTCACACTTGTAACTTGGGGCACTTTCTCTCGCGTCCTCTATCACAATCCTCCTATAAGGTAGCGAGCAATCTAAAGGCACAATGACATGGATAAGTGTCTGAATAGAACCAGACAATGATTTCGTTCTCAATCGCGCTATCTAAAGAAGATGTAAAAGTACCAATCACCATTCACACTTAACTACTGTAACTAATGTGTAACCAGACATGTATTACTGTAAGAATGAATCTGTCAGCCTAATTGTTCAGGTGAACAAATAACAAGTAACACTTTATTAATAGATTTCAATTAACAGTGAGGCTTTCATGCCTAATTCAATGTTGACGTAATTCAACTCGAAAATGTATGCAATGCAATTACTAAGTATAAAAGTTCAAATGTACATTATATACAGAGGTGTTGTCACTTTTGTCAGACAACCAATAATTTACCTAAGTGATACTAACTTAATTGTATAGACTATAATAGTAGATGCAGTATTATGTTAAAGAGTTCTATAGGGACAGGTTTAAGATGTAACAATAATAGATTACTAGCAACTGAATTCCACTCCAAAGTGTACCTTTTCTTTCCTACTAAAAACATGAGAAGTAATTCTATTCCGAGCTAAATACAACATAGCCACTTCATCTTACGGTCAATCTAGGCTGATCAACAGCCATCCAATAATTACTCTATTCCAAGTTCAAGTCCAAATACTTAACTGCCTTCCTTCTTATTGCCTAAAGCATAATCAACTTATAGTATTCGTAATCACCACTCAACGGGAGTTTTACTCGCGGGTCTATCCACCCCTAATCTCGACATGGCAGCTCACTCTGTCGGCATAACCATGCGATCTTTAATCCTATTTCTTTACAACAGGTTATAGCCTCGAATTTTACAATTCCTATACCTATTGCTAACTTCCAGAATTAACTAATCAGTTTTAAACGTACTTCAATCTTAAGACAACCGGTTTGTCTAGGGATTCATCCCTTGCTGTCTGTAAATTCAGTGCTAAACCTACACTTAACTGTCCACTATCGATAATTGTCACAACTTGTTATTAACTGTAATAAACTATAAGTAATTGATATTCAATGTTTCTAACTGTACACATTCCAAGTGTCAGAGAGAGAGAGTGTGAAAGTGTGATTCACAACATATTTAGAGTACGTAACTACTTAAATCTTATTTACATATAGGAGCAAAGGCATTGTTAAATTGAGTAAAGGACTACAGGCTGCCTTTGTCCTCTGTACAGATACATTAACGAGGCATCTAAAGATAACCTAAGTTAATCACTAAGTAACTACAGTATATATTTACAGGTATAAAATAACATGTTTAAATGGTACAAGTAACCTAAGAGTTAAACGTAAACTAAATCCTAATCTTAAACTTAATCTAAAAGATGCCTCATATCTTATAAGGCTCTGGTGACATATAACTATGTTACAGAGGCCCAAAGCCTCGCCTTCCAGAAGTTCATTATTGAAGACGGGTTATACCTATTAAAATATAAAGATGTAACCACTAATGAATGACAAAGAATAAATCTTACATGTCTATGGTCATACAAATAAACATGCCAAATCGATCTAAGTACAAATACTGCCGGCTCAAATACTGCCGGCCCAAATACTGCCGGCCCAAATACTGCCGGCCCAAATACTGCCGGCTCAAATACTGCCGGCTCAAATACTGCCGGCCCAAATACTGCCGGCTCAAATACTGCCGGTGACACTGGCACAAATACTTCCAGCTTGACTAACATGACTTTGGCAATTTAAAAGGTACCAAAACTGTACATGTTTATCACACACATCAACATCTGAGACAAAGTTACCCAATCCCTTTAACAATAACCATACCCCTTTAACAATAACCAACCCAGCTAGCTGTCCAAAATATTGCCATTAGCATTGGCACAAATAGTGCCAGAACACACACATTATGACATCACAACTCTAAACAATGAACGCGTACAGTCAGTGACCCAAATTCTCGGCCTCAATTTCTTGGCTTACGCTTGCAGACCCAAACAACTAACTTTTCCAAGTACGTAATACAAATTTGTCTCAACAACAACAAAGATGAAAATACATTGGTTATAAAATAAGACTAAACATGGTAATTACCTAATGGCTTGGGGAGAAAACTGGCAGAGAGAGCAGAGAGAGCAGATGAGAGCAGATGAGAGTGGAGCTAAGGGAGATTAACAGCTCGCCCCTCCTATTTATACTCTCTGGGTCTGCGTACGTGTAGTCTAAATTACGCGCAACATAAAACAATGCTGATTGGTAATTAAGACTACGCGGGTATGCGCTTCTTACATCTTTCAAATCTTAATACATCGTACATGTACATTTTCATGAATAAACACTCAGGAAATAGTCATTTATTGTAGAAGTATCCCAATCAAATGGGTTCTATTTTAAAGGTTATTTACTGAGGAAACGAGACAAATAATTCTTGTCCTACCAGGACATAGGTAAGGATTCCCACAAGTAATTCTACCTCTGTTTGAAAGATTAAATCACCAAATGTGTCTTCCGTGAAACTGAAATAGGAGTCCCACACACAGAATATTATGTTTGTTTAAAGTACTAAAAATGGGAAAAGGACCCTTTTGGCTAAATCGCTACATTACCCCCGCCTTTCTAAGTTGCTGTCCCAGCAATCAATGGAAATTAAACAAGGCATACATGTACATGTATATAAACTTAACACTTCTTTCTACTAATTACAAATATACATGTTTATACAGTACAATAGTTATAGCATTTATTATTGTAATAAAAATAAATGGTATATAGAGTTCTTAATTTGACTTCTTCTTCTTCTTGTAGATACATCTTGGTGGGGTAACTGGAGCTCAAATCTATCATCAGTTGGTCGAGAAAGAAACTGACTTCAGCAAGACGTCTTCAAGCTTCACTGTCCACCTCTGGAATTGCCATGCCAATCATCAGATACTAGTAGTCAACTGGACCAGTTTCTCCAGATGAATAGCAGAGTTGTCGTCACCTCGGCATCAAATCGAGGCCAAAGCCTTGTCACCAGATGAGATTAAAACATCAGATAAGATGTCTCCTTATCGTCTCTACGAGAATAGTCCAGGGCCATATACGTCAAGTAGGATATATCACCTTCATGCCATTTGCCGGCGTCCTATGAGGAAGATCACCCAGCACTTCCCATGATGTCTCGTTATCGTCTCAACAAGAAAAGTCCGGGGCCAACCACGTCGAGTAGGATATACCACCTTAGTGCCATTTGCCGGCCTCTTATGAGGAAGATCAACCAGCATTTCCCATGCTAGATCCAATGAGCATGTAACCAGTTGTCGTGTAGCATCTACATCATTACATGTATGCCGTGCACTGCACACAGTAAAGGTTTGCCAGCGGTCAGCTCATGGAATAGATTCCAGCAAAGGTTAGTCTGGGAACAGTCGGTGAACAGCCCTTCTCATCAGTCAGAGCTTCGCCAAAGAGCGTCCAGCATCAATAGCCCTCAGTGGATTTGTCACATCAACATAAGCGGAGTAAGGAGGTCGTCTCCATCCCACGAATGCTGTCTTCATAGCCAGTACCAGAGCTGCGCAGTCTCCAGATCCTGGACATCTACGAACATCGCCTTGGAACTCCAGACACCAGTAGTAAGATTGTGTGGAACATCTTCGTCTGTTGCAGATGCCTCGATTCAGGATCCAAATTTTGTTTGGAACCAATTTTGAGTGACTTCAAATGTCATTTTATTTTGTTTATGTCACCAGTTACCTCTTACAATGTCAAATTCTAATCTGTACTGCTACTAGTTACAATTGTACTTATCTAAGCCATAGCTAACCATACTTAACATACAGTATCCCTACTTGTAAGTTATAGTTACGTACTTAGTCTGGTTCACATTAGCTACTTAGTGCTTAAGGTTTTTCTGTCATGTTTACAACAACGTAAACAACTCGCTGGTACTTTTACTTGCCAATTCACCTCAAAAATTCACTGGAGGAATACTCATCTCCAAATATTTGGAACTACAAGCTTTTCTCAAGTAAATGCGCCATTTTGTTCGAACGAAATCATCCCACCGCTGCCACCAATTGTGGCGAAATAGGGGGGGGGTGTTAATAAGAAGACGATGGTAAAGAAAGAAGAGATAAGATAAGAGGGAGGGAGAATAGAAGGGGTGTAAAGAGGAAGAGGGGTGGGTGGTGTAATTCCCAAATGAGAGAAAGAGGGGTAGGGTTTTGCCTTATTTCCATTGCCACCAAGATCAAGTAAACTATCTCAACAACTAGTAAGCTGCCACCATCTAGTCTTTATTAAGAGCGCTAGATTCTCTTCTCTTTACAACGGGATAATGTTGTAAAGAGATAAATACCAGACCTGCTGGATCACACAACAAACGATAATTAAATGGCTTAATTATTCACCAATCACAGCCTTCTCATTGGCTCATACGCGCCTCTTTAAATCAACACAATGCACTCAAGGGTCAACCGCTGACCTGAACCCTGGGCTCTCGTAACATTCGCGCCTTTTCGACTCATGCCACGAGCAGCCTGGCTCATTCTCACATCGTTCATTACCACAAATAGCACATAGGATTTCTTCATTTAGGTGAGTTAAATCATCAGTAGAACTGAATTATTCTCTATCAGTATACTCTGTAAGCATGAATAAATAATCCTAATATCTGTATCAGTCTCGTTCAACTCAAATTCTCTAACGATCTGTACAACACACAACACTGCAAACATGCAACAGGCACACGCGTTCTCTCCTGTACATGCAGTTAGACATACACATTATTCACACTTGTAACTTGGGGCACTTTCTCTCGCGTCCTCTATCACAATCCTCCTATAAGGTAGCGAGCAATCTAAAGGCACAATGACATGGATAAGTGTCTGAATAGAACCAGACAATGATTTCGTTCTCAATCGCGCTATCTAAAGAAGATGTAAAAGTACCAATCACCATTCACACTTAACTACTGTAACTAATGTGTAACCAGACATGTATTACTGTAAGAATGAATCTGTCAGCCTAATTGTTCAGGTGAACAAATAACAAGTAACACTTTATTAATAGATTTCAATTAACAGTGAGGCTTTCATGCCTAATTCAATGTTGACGTAATTCAACTCGAAAATGTATGCAATGCAATTACTAAGTATAAAAGTTCAAATGTACATTATATACAGAGGTGTTGTCACTTTTGTCAGACAACCAATAATTTACCTAAGTGATACTAACTTAATTGTATAGACTATAATAGTAGATGCAGTATTATGTTAAAGAGTTCTATAGGGACAGGTTTAAGATGTAACAATAATAGATTACTAGCAACTGAATTCCACTCCAAAGTGTACCTTTTCTTTCCTACTAAAAACATGAGAAGTAATTCTATTCCGAGCTAAATACAACATAGCCACTTCATCTTACGGTCAATCTAGGCTGATCAACAGCCATCCAATAATTACTCTATTCCAAGTTCAAGTCCAAATACTTAACTGCCTTCCTTCTTATTGCCTAAAGCATAATCAACTTATAGTATTCGTAATCACCACTCAACGGGAGTTTTACTCGCGGGTCTATCCACCCCTAATCTCGACATGGCAGCTCACTCTGTCGGCATAACCATGCGATCTTTAATCCTATTTCTTTACAACAGGTTATAGCCTCGAATTTTACAATTCCTATACCTATTGCTAACTTCCAGAATTAACTAATCAGTTTTAAACGTACTTCAATCTTAAGACAACCGGTTTGTCTAGGGATTCATCCCTTGCTGTCTGTAAATTCAGTGCTAAACCTACACTTAACTGTCCACTATCGATAATTGTCACAACTTGTTATTAACTGTAATAAACTATAAGTAATTGATATTCAATGTTTCTAACTGTACACATTCCAAGTGTCAGAGAGAGAGAGTGTGAAAGTGTGATTCACAACATATTTAGAGTACGTAACTACTTAAATCTTATTTACATATAGGAGCAAAGGCATTGTTAAATTGAGTAAAGGACTACAGGCTGCCTTTGTCCTCTGTACAGATACATTAACGAGGCATCTAAAGATAACCTAAGTTAATCACTAAGTAACTACAGTATATATTTACAGGTATAAAATAACATGTTTAAATGGTACAAGTAACCTAAGAGTTAAACGTAAACTAAATCCTAATCTTAAACTTAATCTAAAAGATGCCTCATATCTTATAAGGCTCTGGTGACATATAACTATGTTACAGAGGCCCAAAGCCTCGCCTTCCAGAAGTTCATTATTGAAGACGGGTTATACCTATTAAAATATAAAGATGTAACCACTAATGAATGACAAAGAATAAATCTTACATGTCTATGGTCATACAAATAAACATGCCAAATCGATCTAAGTACAAATACTGCCGGCTCAAATACTGCCGGCCCAAATACTGCCGGCCCAAATACTGCCGGCCCAAATACTGCCGGCTCAAATACTGCCGGCTCAAATACTGCCGGCCCAAATACTGCCGGCTCAAATACTGCCGGTGACACTGGCACAAATACTTCCAGCTTGACTAACATGACTTTGGCAATTTAAAAGGTACCAAAACTGTACATGTTTATCACACACATCAACATCTGAGACAAAGTTACCCAATCCCTTTAACAATAACCATACCCCTTTAACAATAACCAACCCAGCTAGCTGTCCAAAATATTGCCATTAGCATTGGCACAAATAGTGCCAGAACACACACATTATGACATCACAACTCTAAACAATGAACGCGTACAGTCAGTGACCCAAATTCTCGGCCTCAATTTCTTGGCTTACGCTTGCAGACCCAAACAACTAACTTTTCCAAGTACGTAATACAAATTTGTCTCAACAACAACAAAGATGAAAATACATTGGTTATAAAATAAGACTAAACATGGTAATTACCTAATGGCTTGGGGAGAAAACTGGCAGAGAGAGCAGAGAGAGCAGATGAGAGCAGATGAGAGTGGAGCTAAGGGAGATTAACAGCTCGCCCCTCCTATTTATACTCTCTGGGTCTGCGTACGTGTAGTCTAAATTACGCGCAACATAAAACAATGCTGATTGGTAATTAAGACTACGCGGGTATGCGCTTCTTACATCTTTCAAATCTTAATACATCGTACATGTACATTTTCATGAATAAACACTCAGGAAATAGTCATTTATTGTAGAAGTATCCCAATCAAATGGGTTCTATTTTAAAGGTTATTTACTGAGGAAACGAGACAAATAATTCTTGTCCTACCAGGACATAGGTAAGGATTCCCACAAGTAATTCTACCTCTGTTTGAAAGATTAAATCACCAAATGTGTCTTCCGTGAAACTGAAATAGGAGTCCCACACACAGAATATTATGTTTGTTTAAAGTACTAAAAATGGGAAAAGGACCCTTTTGGCTAAATCGCTACAATATTATCGAGCATCTTACCAGTATTAAATTTCCATTTTCCTAAATAAACCCGGGGACCTCGGTCTTTCAAATACACAAAAGAAGATTACTAAATTTGGCACATGGTTTAATGGTGTTGGCACTCGGTTTAATGGTGAAGGTTTGTTTGAGACTGGAATCCCTTTGCATGGTTTTATTAATTAGATATATCTCGGAGACTCGGATCAAATCATATAGCTTGTGATATTATTGAGCATCTTACCAGTATTAAATTTCCATTTTCCTAAATAAACCCGGGAAACCTCGGTCTTTCGATACACAAAAGAAGATTACTAAATTTGGCACATGGTTTAATGGTGTTGGCACTCGGTTTAATGGTGAAGGTATGTTTGAGACTTTATAGCCTTAAAATGGTTTCATTAATGAAATATATATCGAATCAAATGAAACTAAGTGATATTATCGAGCATCTTACCAGCATTAAATTTCCATTTTCCTAAATAAACCCGGGAAACCTCGGTCTTTCGATATCCAAAAGAAGATCACTAAATTTGGGGGCATGGTTTAATGGTGCTGGCACTCGGTTTAATGGTGAAGGTATGTTTGAGACTGGAATCCCTTTGCATGGTTTTATTAATTAGATATATCTCGGAGACTCGGATCAAATCATATAGCTTGTGATATTATTGAGCATCTTACCAGTATTAAATTTCCATTTTCCTAAATAAACCCGGGGACCTCGGTCTTTCAAATACACAAAAGAAGATTACTAAATTTGGCACATGGTTTAATGGTGTTGGCACTCGGTTTAATGGTGAAGGTTTGTTTGAGACTGGAATCCCTTCGCATGGTTTTATTAATTAGATATATCTCGGAGACTCGGATCAAATCATATAGCTTGTGATATTATTGAGCATCTTACCAGTATTAAATTTCCATTTTCCTAAATAAACCCGGGAAACCTCGGTCTTTCGATACACAAAAGAAGATTACTAAATTTGGCACATGGTTTAATGGTGTTGGCACTCGGTTTAATGGTGAAGGTATGTTTGAGACTTTATAGCCTTAAAATGGTTTCATTAATGAAATATATATCGAATCAAATGAGACTAAGTGATATTATCGAGCATCTTACCAGTATTAAATTTCCATTTTCCTAAATAAACCCGGGAAACCTCGGTCTTTCGATACACAAAAGAAGATTACTAAATTTGGCGCATGGTTTAATGGTGTTGGCGCTCGGTTTAATGGTGACGGTTTGTTTGAGACTATATAGCCTTTAGATGGTTTCATTAATGAGATATATATCGAATCAAATCAGACTGAGTGATGTTATTGAGCAATTTACCAGTTTTGAATTTTCATTTTCCTAAATAAACATGGAAAACCTCTCTTTAGATACACAGAATGTATGACTAAATTTGGAGCAATGCTTAATGGTGCTGGCACTCGGTTTAATGGTGTAGGTTTGTTTTAGACTATACAAAATTATAGCCTTTAGATGGTTTCATTAATGAGATATATATATATCGGTTCAAATCATACTGAGTGATGTTATCAAACAACCTACCCTAAATTTCAAGTTTCCTAAATAAACCCGGAAAACCCTCGGTATTTCGATATCCAAAAGAAGATCACTAAATTTGGGGGCATGGTTTAATGGTGCTGGCACTCGGTTTAATGGTGAAGGTACGTTTGAGACTTTATAGCCTTAAAATGGTTTCATTAATGAAATATATATCGAATCAAATGAGACTAAGTGATATTATCGAGCATCTTACCAGTATTAAATTTCCATTTTCCTAAATAAACCCGGGAAACCTCGGTCTTTCGATACACAAAAGAAGATTACTAAATTTGGCGCATGGTTTAATGGTGTTGGCACTCGGTTTAATGGTGACGGTTTGTTTGAGACTAGAATGCCTTTGCATTGTTTCATTAATGAGATATATCTCGGATCAAATCATATACAAAGTGTTGTACTCGAACATTATAGTATCAAATTTCCATTTTCCTAAATAAACCCGGGAAACTTCGGTCTTTCAATACACAAAAGAAGATTACTAAATTTGGCGCATGGTTTAATGGTGTTGGCACTCGGTTTAATGGTGTTGGTTTGTTTGAGACTATATAGCCTTTAGATGGTTTCATTAATGAGATATATATCGAATCAAATCAGACTGAGTGATGTTATTGAGCAATTTACCAGTTTTGAATTTTCATTTTCCTAAATAAACATGGAAAACCTCTCTTTAGATACACAGAATGTATGACTAAATTTGGAGCAATGCTTAATGGTGCTGGCACTCGGTTTAATGATGTAGGTTTGTTTTAGACTATACAAAATTATAGCCTTTAGATGGTTTCATTAATGAGATATATATATATATATATATCGGATCAAATCATACTGAGTGATGTTATCAAACAACCTACCCTAAATTTCAAGTTTCCTAAATAAACCCGGAAAACCCTCGGTATTTCGATATCCAAAAGAAGATCACTAAATTTGGGGGCATGGTTTAATGGTGCTGGCACTCGGTTTAATGGTGAAGGTATGTTTGAGACTTTATAGCCTTAAAATGGTTTCATTAGTGAGATATATATCGAATCAAATCATACTGAGTGATGTTATCGAGCAACTTACCAGTATTAGAATACATGAAACGCCTATTATTTTACTAAATATTGTGGCTGTCAACTATCGAACTATTTAAGCAACATGCAAGTAATATTTGGTAGGTGGGTTTAGGTAGGCCTAGGTAGGTAGGAACTGCATTGAACTGCTGGGTGCACATGTTTTCTTTTCTTGTTTTCATTTTTCTACAAATCATCTTTTTGAAAGTTCCTTAGTATGAAGCCACGAAAGAATAAACTATTATGAAAAAAATTACCTATACTCTCTTTAAAAAAAAGAGTGAATTTTCACTCTATTTTCACTTTCTTGGGAGTGACGTCCGTGATCACTTGTTTAGGAGTGAAAATCGATTGATTTTAGAGTGCTCTCTATAAGAAGAAAAGAGTGTTCACTCTATTTTCACTACATTTTCACTCTCCAGAGGAGTGACGTCCGTGATCACTAGATTTTTTTTAGAGAGTATGTTATTACAAAACTAGCTAGACGCAATGTTCCCGGAACCACCGGTAGGTGGCGCACCACACGACTAATGCTTTAACGGAACACTCTCAATTACTTTCGTAGTAAAATACCTGGTAATGACCTAAAATGCCCCAGATATGTATGTTGTAGCCAACATTTTGACATTGTATCGCATGGAACGCCTTAGAATGGTTTGAAGAGGGTTAAAACGCTGAAAAACATACGAAACAGTATATATCTGAGCCAAAAAGTGAATTTTATTATTTTATTTAAATGACCTGTGACGTCACACGGAACGTCATCTTCGGCATCATAGGTCTTGGAAGCAACGTCTTCGGAAGCATTCGGATGCTCGGAAATGTCACCCAAACAAAGTTGGGCTTAATTGCAGAATACCCTACCATATTGTTAGTCTTCATATATTAGCCGTAGATATAGATTGTGATTTTATTATTTGCGATAACGGTGATACAGGTATTGAAGATTGTATAATGCAAGTGTTTGAATTCATTTGGTGGATGAAAAGTTGAATTCTACGCCGTTTTGTGCGCCATTGCAGCGCTGAGTTTGATGTGTTTGTCGCTAATTTGTGACAAATCTAGATGGCTTTCCTGATGGTATTTCATGCAAAATGTCTGTTAAATTGATAAGCACTGATTCTTGTCCTTACCTTTGTCTTGTTTATTGTCTGTTATAGTCATTTAATAGATGAATTACTTGAATTCTAAGCCCATTTCAGTAACACAAAATGTCCAGCCCGCTCATAGTCCCACACACGTATTTGTTTGTACCTTGTGCCCTCTTTTACACTGCTAGTCTGCTTTCAAAGACCCTATTAGATATTTCAATCAACAAGTAATGTCTCGTTCTAAAAATACAAAAGAAAAATAATAGTTTTGTGCTTTTTTAATCAACAAGTGTGAGTCTTTGGTCGATGGTCGTTGGTCGTTGGTCGTTGGCTTCTTTTTTAATACTTGTGAGTCTTTGGTCGATGGTCGTTGGTCGTTGGCTTCTTTTTTAATATTTGTGAGTCCATGGTCGATGGTCGTTGGTCGTTGGCTCTTTTAAACAAATATGCCTCACTATTTTGGTCGATGGTCATTGGTCTCTTTTTCTAATATTTGTCAGACTGTTGGTCGATGGTCGTTGGACTCTTCCATTCAATAGTATTTGGTCGATGGTCGTTGGTTTCAATTTCTAATATTTGTCAGACTGTTGGTCGATGGTCGTTGGACTCTTGGCTTCTAGTTCTATATTTCTAATATTCGTCAGACTGTTAGGCCTAGTTCTAATTCTGTAAAACCGTGGTAGGGTATTCTGCAATTGTTCCCAAAGTTGAAAGTTCAAGATGATCATGAGGCAAATGGCATCAATGATGGGTAAGTGAAAATGTGATTTTTTTTTCTTCAAATTGATACAAAATTTGAGCGATTTTGAGCGAGTAACTTTTTAACTGTTTAGATTTTACACTACTGAAAAAACGCACAAAATTAAGTGTCCGGTTACTCAATTATGTTTTTTGGCAACATATTCTGAAAAAACGCACAAAATTAAGTGTCCGGTTACTCAAGTCCCCACCCTACCTATTACCGTCCAAAATTTCCTTGAGGTGTTGTTAGGTCAGTCCCCTCATACAAAGGACAGACATCATTACCAGCATATTTTCATGCGCGTGAATTCACGTCAACCGGGCAGGATATGAACTATTGCTTGTCAGGCGGATTCCTGACTAGGAGCTCTCCATGTTTGTGCTCACCGAGATCTTAACACGATATTAATCAACATTTACATCACATATACAACCATTTTTTACTTACGATGTCAGTGTTTTCAAGCAATTTCTGTCCATAACGGGCATCGCTTGAACACTTCTTCTTCGTAGGGAACTGCTGAAACTGAATGCGCATGCACGATACTGTAATAGACATGTATACTCTTGAACTTGGCGTATTTATGCATACATTCTATATTAATAATTTACCAGTGTCTTTCAAAGACTACTTCAAAAGGCGCTCTGATACTTACCATTACTAAACAACACAAATTAATGATCTTTCTCATACACTCAATAAGAAAGCTTTCTCTGATCATGGTATACAAGCAGCCGGCCTAATCCTTTCGAATTCACTCCCTAAACTAATCAAAGAATCAAAAAATACAAAACACTTTCGAAACCTACTTAAACGTTAGCTGATTAGTAATTATGAGTAATTTCTTTAGAGCATGTCCACATTTGTCTTGTCGTAATGGTTTTTGTCAGAGTCTTTTTTACGCGTTCAACTTTTGTTAATTGTTTCTTTTTTCTGTGTATATCATGCATTGTATACATATTTTTGTAAAGGTGTGGGCTACTTTCGGGCCTTACTGGCTCTCCGGCTCATTCCTCCATTTGTCAGTCTTTGTATTTTACTGTTATTTTGAGGTGTTTAGGTCTATATTTTATCATTGTAAATTTTGTTGGAAACAAGGAAAATCAGCCATTTTGACAAAAAAATTGGATGAAAAGTTGCGAGTGCAGTGAGTGAGCGAGAAGCTGAGAACAAATAATTTCCATGTTTTTTAATCGAAAAATTTAATGTCAAAAACACAATAAAAAATGCTGACTGACCGACCCTCCCTGGAAGGTTTGACCGCCATTTTTTTTGTCACCTAATAGGTATAATTTTGTGAAAAATGGATGTGTATTAACAAATATAAGGGCGTGTGAAATCACTTTCACCTTTGGGGCTATTATACATGTAAGACTATGTATTTCACCATAAATTTACCTCTGCACCTCTGACAAATTTGTTGTAGGCCAGAGCATATGAAAAAATATGTTACAAACAACACACTCACTTGGCATGCTTTGTTGTCATTGGTTGCAAAATCTTGCATTTTCCTTTAAAAGGTCATTTTACCAATTAAAAATTATTTAAGGTTCTCATAATTTTGTAGACTTTAAAAGAAAAAAATCCAACTACCCATAACACACATTGTGTAATACCAACATCTCAAAAGTTACTGCTGGCTACTTGAGTGCACATAGCAATCAGTGATTCTTAGTATAAATTGCTCTCATCATGACTACCACTGGTACACTCATAGTCATCTTCCCTATCCTTTCCACTTTCAGCAATATGTCGCTATAGTTTCTCAGAGTATGTGACAAGGACCATGCCGATTGTCTTTTTTGTGTGTGGAATACATTGTAAATCTGCCACCTTGTACTGACACTTTACAATTAAATATAAACTTTTGATAAATGTTTTCCATGGAAGATCATTTGTTATGTTCATGTGATAGTCTTCAACCGCATGCGTCTTCAACCGCATGCGTCAACGCTACCCACATCTAATTTGGGAGGACTTCGGACAATTTCACCCATGAACAACTCCAGCCAATGTGAGTACAGACACTATCCCAACATTCACTTCCAACATCAAAATCAGTAGGTGAGAGGATGTATTCCCCGTATGGGTAATGCATCCTCTCACCACCAGAATCCTTCATCAACAACAGTCACCCTCCAAGCACAGGAACATTACACAAAATTATGTGCAACATCAAAACAGTTCAAGACATGTACCAGTAGGCCTACATTAAAATCCCTTCAGCATGCCTTCAACAAACACTGCATGTAGCCAAAGTAATTGTACCTGTTGATTTTGCTAACACCTTAATCTTTTAATTATTGTCCAACACTAGCATTAACCTGTAACTCATACCAAATCTTCGGTTGTTCATCATTTTCCTCATGAACAGGGGGATGGTAGTCCAAAGCAAAAGTCACATCTTGGTCGTCTCGTTATAAAGAAGTCCTTGGGACCCATGAAATTGTTTCTTTATAACGAAATTTCTTTATATCAGGGCTGCCAAAACAATAGAATACAAAGGAAATCCAAGATATGGGACCAGAGATTTTACTTCTTTAAAATGAAATTTTGTTATATCAGTGTTCTTTATAACGAGAGTGCACTGTAAGTGAATGAGGGAACAACTTCTTGAGGGGAGTGTACCTGTAAGGGCATTCCAATACTGCCACGACACTTCCCCCTATACTCCTCTCGAGAGGTTGTTCCCTTGTTCCAATACTTGCTTCACTTGAGAGTGATGACATACATCATATGTGAATGAGGCAATCGCCATTGTGAAGGGAGTGTACTTCCTCCTGGCCCATACATGTACTCCTCCACCAATGCTTTACGTTTGGACCATCATTGATAAAAAAAAAAAAAGTAATTATCTTAAATACTGTATATACTTTGGAGGTCAACAGACTTTTCCTAAATATAAACGTTACACTTATGTCAGACCAGTCAACACACGGTCCATGGTGTCATTGTCTTTTATTGGTCACTGCCACGGGCGGGGAGGGATATCTTATCCACATTCTTAACATCCTGCATATCCTTCACCTCTAGAACACCATGTACAGTGCACTCTCATTATAAAAAAGTCCTCGGGACCCATGAAATTTCTTTATAATCAAATTTCTTTATACATGTATCAGGGTTGCAAAAACAATAGAATACAAAGGGAATCCCACATATGGGACCAGAGATTTTACTTCTTTATAATGAAATTTTGTTATATCGGTGTTCTTTATAACGAGAGTGCACTGTAAACGTTTCTCCACCACATTATCGCACATCAAATAAGCACAATTCCAACACGTAAAAAAAAACCCGAAGCGCCCTACAAAGTTATTTAGAATTTTCATTATTGTTGGGATATCCATGCATAATAGGATTTGCACATGTCTATACCCATCATGCTTCCACCCCCCCCCCCCCCCCGGATGCACCACAACATGTATAAATCTACAGGTAGCCCCTTTCATCTGGCCAGACGCAACACATGGCATCTATCTCTAGTTCCCAAAAACTCTGGATTAGGGAGTGTAGTTGCTTTCATTCTCTGTTCGTACTTGGCTTCACGGAGTAATTCGTCCTTTATAGTGATTCTCTTCATTCCGGAGCAACGTACAAGTACTAATACTTACAAACTTACTCGTGTACTAGCATGTGTATATGACACACTACGCACGACGCACGTCTGTGACGTAGGGACTAATGAATATTCATGACTCCACTAAAGCTCGTGCCAATATATATTACGGTCGACACTATATGGGCTCCAAGATTCTTTCATTAATATTCATGAGCTTACGTGCGTGCGAGCGCGCGAGCACGTCGCACCCGACCAGCCATGCAGCTAAGTTTTCCTATGTATAGCAGAGTAACGGTAGGGATCTGTGTATAGAATGGCACATCTCTTTGGCAGAATGCCTAACTCTATGACAGGCAATTCATGTGCGTCAGAGTATCCAAAGTTTGAGGAGGAGGAAAGGACCCGGGTTCAAATTGTCTTTTAGCTGTGAAGAACCGTTTGTGAAAGATTTGTTCTCTCTTACCCTATTAACCTTTGAGCCGCTATATATCGGGCTCCTACTCTCAATTATTAACTATTAAAGTAATGATAAATAATGATGATGATGACCAAAGGGAATATACGATTTTCAAATTGCGGTTTCAGAAGATAATTAGAGTTTAGATATTACTCTCGATTATTCTTATTATGAATAATAACTCGTATTAATCACGTTACATCTTAAGCGGGCTCCTACACACTATTATATCGGGAGTCCTATCCTTTGTGAAGTGATCGTAGAGCTTGAGGATGAAAAAAAGAAAATGAGGTGACGATTTGTTGAAACTGATGTTATAATGTCGTGTTGTGAGATAAATGGAGTTCAGATAATCCCCTAAAATACTTGGAATCGCCAGGCTTAAAACCTGTATTGACAATGTACGTACAGCTAATAAAGTGGGCTCCGAAACTCTATGACGGGCTCCATGCAATCCTCTGCGAAGTATTAAATAATCATAGAAAATGATGAAAAGAGGAAAATAAAGTGACGATTTTTACTGATGTTATATATAATTATGGTGTAGTGTTCTGAGATAAAATTTAGTAAAAATATACCCCTAAAATACTTGGAATCGCCAGGCTTAAAACCTGTATTGACAATGTACGTACAGCTAAAGCGGGCTCCGAAACTCTATGACGGGCTCCAATCCTCTGCGAAGTAATAAAATAATCATAGAAAATGATGAAAAGAGGAAAATAAAGTGACGATTTGTTTAAACTGATGTTATATATATGGTGTAGTGTTCTGAGATAAAATTTAGTACAAATATACCCCTAAAATACTTGGAATCGCCAGGCTTAAAACCTGTATTGATCTATGTGCAGCTAAAGCGGGCTCCGAAACTCTATGACGGGCTCCAATCCTCTGCGAAGTATTAAAATAATCATAGAAAATGAAGAAAAGAGGAAAATGAGGTGACGATTTGTTTAAACTGATGTTATATATATTATGCAGTGTTCTGAGATAAAATGTAGTACAAAATACCCCTAAAATACTTGGAATCACCAGGCTTAAAATCTGTATTGACAATGTACGTACAGCTAAAGCGGGCTCCGAAACTCTATGACGGGCTCCAATCCTCTGCGATGTATTAAAATAATCATAGAAATCATGAAAAGAGGAAAATGAGGTGACGATTTGTTTAAACTGATCTTATATAAATTATGCAGTGTTCTGAGATAAAATGTATTACAAATAAACCCCTAAAATACTTGGAATGGCAAGGCTTAAAACCAGTATTGACAATGTACGTACAGCTAAAGCGGGCTCCGAAACTCTATGACGGGCTCCAATCCTCTGCGAAGTATCAAAATAATCATAGAGATGATGAAATAAGGAAAAGAAAGTGATGATGTGTTGTAATTGATGTTATGTAAATAACGAGTGTCTGAGAAAAATTTAGTACAGATAAACCCCTAATTTACTTGGAATTACCAGGCTTAAAACCTGTGATGCACGTACAACTAAAGTGGGCTCCGAAACTCTATGACGGGCTCCAATCCTCTGCCAAGTATTAAAATAATCATAAAGATGATGAAAAAAGGAAAAGAAAGTGACGATGTGTTATAATTGATGTTATATAAATGTGTTGTAGTTGATGTTATATAAATTACGAGTGTTCTTCGATAAATTTAGTACAGATAAACTCCTTAAAATACTTGGAATTGCCAGGCTTAAAACCTGTATTGATATATACGTAATTTAATAGAAATTATGAAAAGAGGAAAATTAGGTGACGATTTGTTGAAACTGATGTTATATAAATTATGTAGTGTTCTGAGATAAAATGTAGTAGAAATATACCCCTAAAATACTTGGAATCGCGAGGCTTAAAACCTGTATAGATCAACGTACAGCGGGCTCCTAAACACTTTACTTTACTTGGAATCGCCAGGTTTAAAACTTGTACTGATAAATGTAGGCCTAGAGTTTCAAGGGACTTGTTACCATTATTCAGACCAGAGAAAATAGTGCTGACTTCAATGTCAGATGTGCAATTAAAGATAATCTGAAAGTTTGAGTGAAAACAGACCATTCTTAATGATAACAATTGGAAAAACTGATCTGATCGATACCTTAATTCTCCCAATTAATTACTAGGTGAATGTAAATCGTCACAAAGCAATGAATTGGCTCTATATACAATTCCAAACAATTAATTGTTGATATATTTTTGAGAGCCCGTCTTAATATGTCTTATTTCAATGGGAAAACGTTTGGGAAAATAAAAAAATGGTTTGGAGAATTTACTTTTAGAGGGTGTTGCACAGTGACGCCTTCCTAGAAAACCATAAATATCTTTGTGGTTTGAATGTTTTTTCAGAATTTTTTGCATGTTGGAAGGTAATTCGTACAGTAGAAGATTATAATAAGTAACATTTCATACAAAAATTACGTAATTTTTTCATCAACCTTCAACAATGTTACTGAGTCACTTTAAGGGCTCACAAAGTCCATAAGGCTCTTATAAAATATATTACAAATCGTTTGAGAATTATGTTTATAAGGCACACAATGATGACTATTTTGTTCAATCCAAAGGCCGCAAAGGTGTCCGGAGACACGACCCCCCCCCCCCCCCCATCCTACCGTACACTGTGATAAAAAGGAGTGTAATTTTGCACCCTTCGAATGTAACAATATTGAGCACCTTTGCACCCTTGAAGCCGAGCAGGCGCGGATCCAGTATTTCTTAGGGGGGGGGGGGGGGGCGAATAGAAACCATGCGAGCCACATAATTGGTACGTAATGAGACAAAACTGTTGTTGTTGTTTTTTGGGGGGGAGAAAAAAACCCGCACCACCACCAATCTTACATGCAGGCCCCGCCGAACGTTTTTCAAAGTGGGTGGGGGGGGGGGGTGGGGGGGGGGGGGTTCAAGTACTTACGATCAGGTACAGCGTAGCGTGAATTGGCGTGGGGTTTAGAGGCAGAGTCCCTGGGAGCTCAGGGGGCATTTAATTACGGTCAGATGAGCATTTTTTGATACCTTATTCATGACACTGGCAGGTCACTATTTGGCATGGGTCCAGGGAGCTGAGCCCCATGAATCTCAGGTAATTGAGGCATTTTAAAACGGTCAGATAAGCATTCAGGGGCCTGCCTTAGGGCCCCTTGTGGGGTCGAGGAGGCGGAGCCCCGGAAGCTCAGGTGTTTTAGGCATTAAATTACGGTCAGGGGAGCATATTTTGATACCTTATTTGTAACACTATAGCAGGTCACAAAGTAGTGGGATCCAGGGGGCGGAACCCCCGGAAGCTCAGGGGTTTTAGGCATTAAATTACAGTCATATGAGAATCCAGGGGCCCGCCTTAGGTACCTAGTTGGAATCCAGATTAGGGTTAGGGGTTTTTGGCATTTAATAACGGTCACATGAGCATACTTTGATACCTCATTATTTTGTGACACTGGCGGGATACTATTTTGTCTTTCTTTCTATTTCTCTTTAATATGCTTTTTTTAAAGTGTGTGTGTGTGGGGGGGGGGGGCTCCAGCCCCTAGCCCCCCTGTCCGCGGGCCCTGACATGTAGACGTGTTGTCGTCGAGTAGCTACGTCACCGGACTGTCGATCACAAGGTCCGCGGTTCGAGTCCCGCCATGGAATTAATGTCCTTTGGCAAGACATTGATCTACATTTGCCACTCTCCACCCAGGTGTTAAATGGGTACCCGATAGGATGCGAAAGCCAATGTGGTATGCTTAGCAATGACTCCTTGGAATGCTCCCTAGGGAGTGGAGAAAGTGCATAGCCTACATTGTGTGCGGGGAAGCCAGAATCCGATGACCGGGTAATAATGTAAAGCGCTTAGAAACTCGGACATTCCCGACGTATATATAAGCAAAAATATAATAATTATTATTAATAATATTAGGCCTCTAAATAAGCATATTTCTTGCCCCCCCCTCCCGATCCACAACTTGTTGGCGGAAAATCGCAACTGATATCCCCCTCCTTTTCTTTTCTTCTTCCTCTTTTTTTCCTTCCCTTTATGTCCTCTTTTCATTTTTTCTTTCCCTTTCCTTGCTTCTCTCCCCTTTTTTTGCTGGGGGAGAGGGGGCAGAGAGGCAACAGCTACGGAGGCAAGGCCCTTTCGGCTCCCCATTTACTTTTTCTTTTCTTCTTCGTTCTTTCCCATTCTCTCCTCTTTCCCTTTCCCTTCTTTTCCTTCTCTCTCTCTCTCTCTTTTTTGGCGGAGGGGGGGGGGGGACAAGGCACCCTCGGCCCCCTGGATCCGCGCCTGCTTGAAGGTGCATAGTTGCATCTTTAAGGGTGCAGATGGCCATTTCCTGGTGCAAACAAGTACAAAAGGGCTGTCAAAGAATCTGAGTTAGGTGATTGTGCTTCACATTGGAAATTGCCTAATATAACAGACATAAGAAAGTAAACAAATACAACATAATCATTACAATCAATACAATAAAGAAATAAGCTAAAGGGAAATAAATTGTCAAGATTGTCAATTTAATAAACCGGTACAGGGTAGAGGTAATAGATAAACCAGCAACAATGTTGAATAAACAATCAAATAATATTGGAGGAACCTTATATTTTGTTAATAGACAATGATAGAAGCCTGAACATCTGAATTCAATAATGGTTTTATGTGAAGGGAATACTACACTGAAAGATGCCTATCTGGTAATATGAATCAATATTAATTTTCAAATGCATATTTTTTTTTAAACACCTTAAAATGCCATTATCAAAAGATACAATGTACCAAAATATTTGTAAGTGTCAATTTTTGTAATGATTCTGAGGAGTATATAATTCAAAGAGAGAGAGGGAAGGGATGTCAGTATATTTTCTTTTTTTTCAAAACCGAGGCTTAATATTATTGCACGAAGACAAAGAGGAACAGCAACATTTCCATAGCTTGTCATGCATGTAGGAACAGGCGCGGATCCAGGATTTCTTAGGGAGGGTCCAAATTTGAAATTATGCGAGCCAAATATTGGTACGTAATGGTGACACCGGCAAAAAAAAAAAAAAAAAAAAAAAAAACGTTTTTGCCACTGCCGCGGCAGTGGCAAAAACGTTTTTTTTTTTTTTTTTTTTTTTTTTTTGGGGGGGGGGGGGGTAGACAAAAAAAAAAACATCACCCAACTCTTACATGCAGGCCCCGCTGAACGTTTCTCGGCGGGGGTCAAGGGGTGGAGCCCCCAGAAGCTCTGGGGGTATAGGCATTTAATTACTGTCAGATGAGCATATTTTGATACCGTATTAATGTGTGACACTAGCAGGTCACAAATTGGCACGGGGTCCAGGGGGCGGAGCACCCGGAAGCTCACGGGTTTGGGCAATATATTACGGTCAGATGAGCATATTTTGATACCTTATTTGTGACACTGGCAGGTCACGAATTGGCGTGGGGTCCAGGTTGCGGAGCCCCCAGAAGCTCAGGGGTTTTGGGCAATAAATTACGGTCAGATGAGCATATTTTTATACCTTATTTGTGACACTGGCAGGTCGCGAATTGGCGTGGGGTCCAGGAGGCGGAGCCCCTGGAGGCTCAGGGGTGTTGGGCAATAGATTACAGTCAGATGAGCATATTTTTATACCTTATTTGTTACACAGGCAGGACACATATTGGTGTTGGGTCCAGGGGGCGGAGCCCCCAGAAGCTCAGAAGCTCAGGTCAGACAAGCACGCAGGGGCCCGTCTTAGGGCCCCTAGTGGGGTCGAGGGGGCGGAGCCCTAGAAACGTAGGGGTTTTAGGCATTTAATTACGGTCAGATGAACATATTAGCCCCTAGAAGCTCAGGGGTTTAAGGCATTTTATAATGGTCAGACAAGCATGCAGGGGCCCGCCTTAAGGCCCCTAGTGGGGTTTAGGGGGCGGAGCCCCGGAAACTTAGGGGTTTTAGGCATTTAATTACGATCAATAGGATAATAGGACACTTTTTTGTTGTTGCTTTCTTTAGCACACAAAAAAGGGGGCCCCCACCTGGATTCGCCACTGCGTAGGAATGACCAAACCTTAATTTCTATGGGGAGGGCAGAAATTAGACACTAGACGTCAATAGGATAAAGCTCGATACAGTGATTTGGAGACCATTTAAGCTGTATATTGAACAATACGAGTTATTATTCATGATAGGCTTGCTTGATTGCTTTCTTTGAAATGTTACTTCAACATAATCGTCTCTTTCTTTTCCCTTCATCATCATCTCTATGATTTTTTCATACTTCATAGAGGATAAGAGCCCGTCATAGAGTTTCGGAGCCCGCTTTAGCTGTACGTACATTGTCAATACAGATTTTAAGCCTGGCGATTCCAAGTATTTTAGGGGTATATTTGTACTACATTTTATCTCAGAACACTACATAATTTATATAAGATCAGTTTTAACAAATCGTCATCCATTTTCCTCTTTTCATCATTTTCTATGATTATTTTAATACTTCGCAGGGGATTGGAGCCCGTCATAAAGTTTCGGAGCCCGCTTTAGCTGTACATAGATCAATACAGGTTTTAAGCCTTGCCATTCCAAGTATTTTAGGGGTTTATCTGTACTCTATTTATCTCACAACACTCGTAATTTATATATCATCAACAACAATACATTTATATAACATCAATTACAACACATCGTCACTTTTTTTTCCTTTTTTCATCATCTCTATGATTATTTTGATACTTCGCAGAGGATTGGAGCCCGTCATAGAGTTTCGGAGCCCGCTTTAGCTGTACGTACATTGTCAATACTGGTTTTAAGCCTTGCCATTCCAAGTATTTTAGGGGTATATTTGTACTACATTTTATCTCAGAACACTACATAATTTATATAAGATCAGTTTTAACAAATCGTCACCTCATTTTCCTCTTTTCATCATTTTCTATGATTATTTTAATACATCGCAGAGGATTGGAGCCCGTCATAGAGTTTCGGAGCCCGCTTTAGCGGCACATAGATCAATACAGGTTTTAAGCCTGGCGATTCCAAGTATTTAAGGGGTATATTTGTACTAAATTTTATCTCAGAACACTACACAATATATATAACATCAGTTTAAACAAATCGTCACCTCATTTTCCTCTTTTCATCATTTTCTATGATTATTTTAATACTTCGCAGGGGATTGGAGCCCGTCATAAAGTTTCGGAGCCCGCTTTAGCTGTACATAGATCAATACAGGTTTTAAGCCTTGCCATTCCAAGTATTTTAGGGGTTTATCTGTACTCTATTTATCTCACAACACTCGTAATTTATATATCATCAACAACAATACATTTATATAACATCAATTACAACACATCGTCACTTTTTTTTCCTTTTTTCATCATCTCTATGATTATTTTGATACTTCGCAGAGTTTCGGAGCCCGCTTTAGCTGTACGTACATTGTCAATACTGGTTTTAAGCCTTGCCATTCCAAGTATTTTAGGGGTATATTTGTACTACATTTTATCTCAGAACACTACATAATTTATATAAGATCAGTTTTAACAAATCGTCACCTCATTTTCCTCTTTTCATCATTTTCTATGATTATTTTAATACATCGCAGAGGATTGGAGCCCGTCATAGAGTTTCGGAGCCCGCTTTAGCTGCACATAGATCAATACAGGTTTTAAGCCTGGCGATTCCAAGTATTTTAGGGGTATATTTGTACTCTATTTATCTTACAACACTCGTAATTTATATATCATCAACTACAATACATTTATATAACATCAATTACAACACATCGTCACTTTATTCATCATAATCTATGATTATTTTGATACTTCGCAGAGGATTGGAGCCCGTCATAGAGTTTCGGAGCCCGCTTTAGCTGTACGTACATTGTCAATACTGGTTTTAAGCCTTGCCATTCCAAGTATTTTAGGGGTTTATTTGTAATACATTTTATCTCAGAACACTGCATAATTTATATAAGATCAGTTTAAACAAATCGTCACCTCATTTTCCTCTTTACATCATTTTCTATGATTATTTTAATACATCGCAGAGGATTGGAGCCCGTCATAGAGTTTCGGAGCCCGCTTTAGCTGCAGATTGATCAATACAGGTTTTAAGCCTGGCGATTCCAAGTATTTTAGGGGTATATTTGTACTAAATTTTATCTCAGAACACTACACCATATATATAACATCAGTTTAAACAAATCGTCACCTCATTTTCCTCTTTTCATCATTTTCTATGATTATTTTAATACTTCGCAGAGGATTGGAGCCCGTCATAGAGTTTCGGAGCCCGCTTTAGCTGTACGTACATTGTCAATACAGATTTTAAGCCTGGCGATTCCAAGTATTTTAGGGGTATATTTGTACTACATTTTATCTCAGAACACTACATAATTTATATAAGATCAGTTTTAACAAATCGTCATCCATTTTCCTCTTTTCATCATTTTCTATGATTATTTTAATACTTCGCAGGGGATTGGAGCCCGTCATAAAGTTTCGGAGCCCGCTTTAGCTGTACATAGATCAATACAGGTTTTAAGCCTTGCCATTCCAAGTATTTTAGGGGTTTATCTGTACTCTATTTATCTCACAACACTCGTAATTTATATATCATCAACAACAATACATTTATATAACATCAATTACAACACATCGTCACTTTTTTTTCCTTTTTTCATCATCTCTATGATTATTTTGATACTTCGCAGAGGATTGGAGCCCGTCATAGAGTTTCGGAGCCCGCTTTAGCTGTACGTACATTGTCAATACTGGTTTTAAGCCTTGCCATTCCAAGTATTTTAGGGGTATATTTGTACTACATTTTATCTCAGAACACTACATAATTTATATAAGATCAGTTTTAACAAATCGTCACCTCATTTTCCTCTTTTCATCATTTTCTATGATTATTTTAATACATCGCAGAGGATTGGAGCCCGTCATAGAGTTTCGGAGCCCGCTTTAGCTGCACATAGATCAATACAGGTTTTAAGCCTGGCGATTCCAAGTATTTAAGGGGTATATTTGTACTAAATTTTATCTCAGAACACTACACAATATATATAACATCAGTTTAAACAAATCGTCACCTCATTTTCCTCTTTTCATCATTTTCTATGATTATTTTAATACTTCGCAGGGGATTGGAGCCCGTCATAAAGTTTTGGAGCCCGCTTTTGCTTCACATAGATCAATACAGGTTTTAAGCCTTGCCATTCCAAGTATTTTAGGGGTATATTTGTACTACATTTTATCTCAGAACACTACTTAATTTATATAAGATCAGTTTTAACAAATCGTCACCTCATTTTCCTCTTTTCATCATTTTCTATGATTATTTTAATACATCGCAGAGGATTGGAGCACGTCATAGAGTTTCGGAGCCCGCTTTAACTGTACGAGTTATTATTCATTATAAGAATAATCGAGAGTAATCTATAAACTCTAATTATCTTCTGAAACCTCAATTTGAGCATTTCGTATTTTCTCTTCCTCATCATCATTATGATTATTTTAACAGTTAATAATAATAAACTATTATAGAGAGTAGGAGCCTGATATAATATTATATTATAGTGTTTAGAGTTTCGGAGCCCGCTTTAGCTGCACATAGATCAATAAAGGTTTTAAGCCTGGCGATATTTTAGGGGTATATTTGTACTCTATTTATCTTACAACACTCGTAATTTATATATCATCAACTACAATACATTTATATAACATCAATTACAACACATCGTCACTTTATTCATCATAATCTATGATTATTTTGATACTTCGCAGAGGATTGGAGCCCGTCATAGAGTTTCGGAGCCCGCTTTAGCTGTACGTACATTGTCAATACTGGTTTTAAGCCTTGCCATTCCAAGTATTTTAGGGGTTTATTTGTAATACATTTTTATCTCAGAACACTGCATAATTTATATAAGATCAGTTTAAACAAATCGTCACCTCATTTTCCTCTTTTCATGATTTCTATGATTAATTTAATACTTCGCAGAGGATTGGAGCACGTCATAGAGTTTCAGAGCCCGCTTTAGCTGTACGTACATTGTCAATACAGGTTTTAAGCCTGGCGATTCCAAGTATTTTAGGGGTAGTATTTGTACTAAATTTTATCTCAGAACACTACACAATATATATAACATAAGTTTAAACAAATCGTCACCTCATTTTCCTCTTTTCATGATTTCTATGATTATTTTAATACTTCGCAGAGGATTGGAGCACGTCATAGAGTTTCGGAGCCCGCTTTAACTGTACGAGTTATTATTCATTATAAGAATAATCGAGAGTAATCTATAAACTCTAATTATCTTCTGAAACCTCAATTTGAGCATTTCGTATTTTCTCTTCCTCATCATCATTATGATTATTTTAACAGTTAATAATAATAAACTATTATAGAGAGTAGGAGCCTGATATAATATTATATTATAGTGTTCATTTATTTCTAAACACTGGCTCAAAGATCAGATGGGTAAAAAGTTTTTTTTTTAAATAAACCTTCATAACTGCTCTTCACAGCTAAAAGACAATTTGAACCCTTGGTCCTTTCCTCCTCCTCAAACTTTGGGTACTTTAAATATAGGTGATACTAGATTGCCTGTCATAGAGTTAGGCGTTTTGCTAACGTTCGTAACCATGTGCGTTATATGCACAGAGTTCGGCGTTCTGCCAAAGAGATGTACAGTTCTTACTCGTAACTGTGCTGAGCATTATACTCGTCACTGTGCTGGTATTGAGTATGGCATAGAGAAACTTAGCTGTATGGGCAGGCGCTCGCGCGCTCGCACGCACAGCTCATGAATAATAATGAGAGAATCTTGGAGCCCATATAGTGTCGACCATATATTACTAAGTATGCTACATGCGAATAATATGGTATCTTTAAATGACAAAACTTAAGAAAAGTCACAGGCAAAGTTGCATACAGGCTAGCCACATTTATATGCAATGGCAACCTACTGTTCGTCCACACGCAGCGACTAAATTTCAGGAGCTTCGGGCGGCATCGTGTTACACTTTACTTAGTTTCTAGTTTCAAGATTTGTGAGGTCGCAGCGCGAAAAATTACAGCTTATAAAGAAGAAAAACCCCAATTAAATCCTGATGGGATTTTAAGCACGATCTGAAGATCTGAATTAACATAATTATATCAACTATAAATGCGAGCGAGCGTAACCACAAGCTTGGGGGGGGGGGGGGTTAAAGAAAAAGAATTGCTCTTATATAGTCGCTTCAAAATTAGGGGCACATGTTATGGAGAAATGAAAAGAGAGCACTTATCAGAAGGGAAAAGGACATTTATTACAAAAGAAAAGGAACATGTGTCAAAGTAAAAAGGGCAGTAATCAATGGTGCAAATAGGGCAATTCTCGCACCTGAAAACCTTAGGTTTTTTTTAAAGGCACTAATGATAATGGAAAATGGGTGAAGAGGGGAGGGGCTGTTATGGAGAAATGAAAAGAGAGCACTTATCAGAAGGGAAAAGGACATTTATTACAAAAGAAAAGGAACATGTGTCAAAGTAAAAAGGGCAGTAATCAATGGTGCAAATAGGGCAATTCTCGCACCTGAAAACCTTAGGGTTTTTTTAAAGGCACTAATGATAATGAAAAATTTGTGAAAAGGGGAGGGGCTGTTATAAAAAAAAAGGAAAGGGGCGCCCATCAGGAGTAAAAGGGTGCTTACAAGAAAGGAAAAGGAGGCATGTGTCCAAGGGGCATTTATTAGAAAGGGGACTCTTATTAAAAAGGGAAAGGGCACATATCAAAAGGTAAAAGGGCACTTATTAGAAAGTATAAGGGACGCGTGTCAAAGTAAAAAAATAAAAAGGCTATTATTAGATATCACGAGGGGCACTTATGAAAACGGATACAGTGGCACTTGTTATAGAGGAAAAGGGGCATTTGTTGAAGAAAAAGGGGCACCTGTCAGATTAGAGGTAACTATCGCAGGTGGTAAGAGGCACTTAAAAGAATGTGAAGAATGTGTTTTCTCTCGAGTTTGTCTTATCATTATGCGTGGGATCTGTAGGTACTTGGGTCCCTGCAGCAACCCTATAAATGGATTTTTTTTTCAGTGGGTGCATATATAACCCATGAAAATTTGTGTAAACCTTCAAATGGTGATTTAATTATCATCGAGCTCCTCCCCCCCCCCCCCTCATTATTTTGTCAGTTCGTGACAAACGTAATTATAATCCTTGGACTGTTGAAGATAACGTTGCCACAATTTTATATTAATCTATTGGAAGTTTGGATGGATACGAGAGATTTTCAGATGAAATATGAACCATGCATATAAAGGAAATGAGATCATTTTTAATAACAAATTCATACGAGTAAAAGGAAGTGCATATTTTACAAAAAACTTATTCGATAAAAATATATATAATAAAACATATAATAGACCAAAGTGGAAACTTAAGATCTTTCGCATATTAGAAAAGACAGTGATACGGTTCATGACGTACAAGGAATTGCGTTTGTACTGGGATATATCTATAATTGATATTGTATCATAAAAAGGAATTTCTTAAACAAAAATCGGTAACACCAAATATTTTCGAAAGAATACAAGATAAACATGGTTTTTCTTATAAAGACATTGAAAACGTTTTTAATAGACCAAGACAAGGTACATTAAATAGCCGATTGAGGGAGTTCCAATTTAAACTATACTGCATGGAATTATTTACACAAGTCATTTGTATCGATGAATTGCCCAAACTAATTTGTTGCTTCTGCAAAAAGGAAGAGGAGACGTACATATAGCATCATTTTGTTTGTTGAATGTGAAACAGTTCATTGATATGGAGCGACTGTAATAATATATTTGGCTTTATATTCATACCTAATCTAAGTTGGGAGGAGATATTTTTTGGAATAACATTAATTGATCAAGGAAAGGAACAATTAGTGAATCACTTTTTAATTCTGGTAAAGTATTTTATTTTCATGGGAAGAGAACGGAGTTCACCAAGGACGAAATTAAACGCAGGTTCAAAAAAGATGAATTGGAGGAAAAAAAATTGGCATTGATGAGAAATAAATTTCCCCTATACATCTGAGAAAATGGGAAAACTGAAAAGTTTAAGGGAGAGCGAAGTAGAGGTGGAACGAAGTCAATAACTTAAGTCATTTCGACACAATTGTAAAGAAACATTTATCAGAATGCATTCCCTATCCACACAAGTAGAAGGGAGGGGGAGGGGAGGGGAAAGGAAATGAGGAAGGGGGAGGGGGGTGGGGATAAGTCCAGTGGAAAGGGTTTTGGGATAGATCGTGTTTTAACAGAAAACTCAAAAGTTCAATTCTGTATAGTATGTTGAGAAATATGTAACTTTTTTTTTATTATATATCCTTTTTCAAACTATTCTGTCTTTTTCTGAAAAAAAGCAGTGTTTTGTTTTATTTTTTTGGGTTGAAATAACTGTGTAGTGCGGTAGGCCTAATATCTTTGTATTATGTGATAGTGAAATAATGAACAAGGAAATGTGTTGTATTTATTTTTCTTTATCAAATGATAAAAAAAGCTTTGTTATAATTATGTTGCAGTTTTGTATACACTATGTTATGTACGAAAAAGAGTTGGAGTTTTAAATTGTAACACTGTTTGTTTGTTTTTGACTCAAGGAGGGGGGGGGGTGGATGTTGAGGAAAAAAGGATTGCTCAGCCCCCCCCCCCCCCCCTCCCCCGTTGAGCCAACAAAATTATAATTAGTGCTTCCCCCCCCCCCCCCCCCGCTTATTCACCGGCTGGTATACAAAAAAAATCTCCCCTTACAAAATCCTGGTTACGCCCTTGATGACCGTTGAGCCAAACAAAATAATAATTAGTGCCTCCCCCCCCCCCCTTATTCACTCTGGCTGGCTAATTCGCCGCTAAATATTTAGTGCTCCCTACAACCCCCCCCCCCCCCCCCCCCGCTTATTCAGCGGCTGGTTTTAAAAAAAAACCTCCCCTTAAAAAATCCTGGCTACGCCCTTGATGACTGCATGTACGGTCTGCCCCCCCCCCCCCCCCCCCCCCATGTGCACCCTCCTCTCGATCCGAGCGCTCTAGTTTAAACGTACGCGCATGCAAACCGCAAAATCAGTAACATGAACCTCTAGTTCTCTCTAGCTCTAAACACTAATATAATGTGAGCAGTCTAGTCAAGTTACAGTACGAACAAGCAGCCGAGGCTGTTAAACAATTTCATAATGATACATCATCGAAATTCGTGTCTGAGACAACGCAAAAGAACTACGGTAAATCACCCTTACCCAACTTATATTTTGGTGAGATGACTTTTCCCCTTATTGATTTAGATCTAGACATGTGAAATAGTGTAGTATTATTTAGTCTAGATCTATAGCTGCTCTTATGAAGTAGCAGAATGCACAAGGCACGGGCGCGGTCAGGGTCTCCGATCCCCAGATCTCTGTTCGTCGCATGTTCACGGGCGCGGGCGCGGGCAGTGAGGATAGTGTAAACTCCGGTGTAGGTAACTCCAGGAAGCTCCGACCCCGGCGCCTTCGGCATCGGCGTCGGAGCTTCCTGGAGTTACGGTGTAGGATGAGTAACAAAGATATTGGAAAGAAGATATTGGAAAGAAGCATGGGGATTAAGAGAGAGGGTGAGAAAGAAATAGACAGAATTGAAGTAAACAATTAGATCTAAGAGGGAGAAAACTGAAGGAATGATGCAAGAATAAAATTAGAAAGATGGGTGGGTCACGAAAATGAAGAAAATGAAAGATATTCCACAATTTTTCTGATTGTTCGGGAATGCGTATGGATGGCGCCCCGCCACTCGCTGACTTTTTCTTTCAAGTCTTCGCATCTTTTAAAATTATTTTTTTGAAAATCGGACCTACAGTTACAAGGTCACATGACCTTTTTTGTCTTTGCATGTCAGCCCGAAATGGCTCTTTTTCGTGATTTGTGTACAAAGCATATGGAAATGTCATTTTTCCTAAAAATAGATCAAACATTGGTTATTGGGTCATGTTTAAAGTTTAGGTGGTTGTTTTGGGAGTCAAAATCGTTGAATTGTAGTTAGAAATGAAATAATTAAAGCAACAAAAACAATAAAATGCATCAATTGAAAAAACAATGAAATAAGAAATTATCAAAACAAGAGATAACATAAGGAATAAGCTGGCTCTTCCAAATTGTTTGTCGTATTATTATTCCAAATGGTCTAATGAATATATGTAGTGAAAAAGAATGCTTAAATAGTCTATGAATAATATATGATTTATGGGTAAAAATGTTATGACCTTATTTGCATAAATTACCATTAATATGCAAATGAGTGAATTTTCACAACAACAAAAAATCGAAATTATCGTAGTATTCTATACACTTCACTTGACATGCGCGCAAATTTTCGCGGAGATCGGCCGTTTCACGGCCGAGATCTTATGGGGGCCATACTGCCCCCCCCCCCCCCCCCCGGCCGTACTAAGACCTAAAATAGCCCGGCCTTTTTAGGGTTAAAATAGTGCAGGTTTATATATGCCATTGTATTTCATCGTTCTTGAATATGTAATTCAACTTACTTATGTTATGATTCTATTTTGATACTTAAGGATGCATCAACAAAATTTCAATGTATTTCAAGCAGCTAATTAATTCAAACTAGAATTTTTAAAAAGCTTACTTTGTCAGCTTTCCACACTATCTGTCCTTGTAGTCTGGAGTACAATATTACAGAGTCCTTCTGTACCAACCTCATGATTACCGTACATTGGAATATCTCAGGAGTCCTAAATTGATTTTTTTTTTTTTTTTTCCTTTTTTTTTTCCCTTTTTTTTTTTTCCTTTTCTTTTTTTTCTTTCTTTTTTCTTTTTCTTTTTTTTTCTTCTTTTTTTTCTTTCCTTTTCTTTTCTTTCCTTTTTTTTTTTCCTTCTTTTTTCTCTCTGAAGTTTGTACGTACCAGAAGGCTGTTGGTATCAAGCCAAGCATCTATGGTTCATTGCATGGATATGTGGCAGTGAAAGTGTGACAAATGTGGCAATTTAATTTTGACTCATTTTCATTCATTTCCCTAGATCCTTTGCTCAAAAGAAACTGTACATCCAGATATAAACAAGAACATTACTGCCCTGGTCTTGGAGGGAGTTAAGAATGTCCAGAATTTAAAACAACATCTCAGAGTCTTGTCAGGAATGAGCTCCCGCCATCACAGGCAGATTTAGTTTCTCACAGAGGAAGATATTACCCTACAACAACTCATATCAGATCCATTATAAGGACAGTGAATGCAAAAAGGAGGTAAGTAGCAAAGCTGACTTTTATATCTAGTTTCTCACACACAGAGAAACTACCCTACAACCTATTTTACGTCCATTATCAGAAGAGCAAATGTTAAAAGGGGTAATAAGTGGAGCAGTCACTCATATGTCCACTTTAGCTTATAAAAGCCTCTATCATATAAAAGGAGGTAAAGAACATGGCTGATTCTCCTATATTTTATCTCGCATGGGGGGGGGGGGGGCTGATATTACCTTAAAACAGGTATTAAGTGAACAAGTGTTGGGTTCGGTGCTGCAATTATATTCTAAGACTAGGCTGTATGAAAGGAAGAATCCTGATTAACTGTTAGTTGATTGAATGCTTATTTCCATTTCTTTCCATATCTAGTTTTAACAAGATGTCAGTGAGCTCTACCGAGACTTGGTCAAGGCGCATGTGGAATGTTGTGCAGAAAGCTGCTTCATCATTTGTTTGGAAAGGTAAATACAATCACCCAGTTGATGATTGTGAACTTCATATTGGTGGATACAATATGTTTTTGCCAGCAGAAAGTCAGAGAGGAGTTATAATTTACTGCAAAAAGAACTTGCAATCAAAGCAAGTAGTTTTCAAAGACAGTGACTTCATGGAAAGTGTATGGTGTGCAATTTCATCAGGATCAGAGTATTTTCTCTTTGGATGTGTCTACAGAAGCCCAAATAGTTCGGACCCAAATAATGAGGCTCTCTTGAAACTCTTTTATGAGATAGAAAATTCTCCTCACACAAATATATTCATTGTTGGAGACTTTAACTTACCAAAGATTGATTGGGATATTCCGTCCGTATCTGGAACTGGAAATAAATTTGCCAGAGACTTTGTGGAAGTTCTACAAAATCTATATCTTTCACAACTTGTGGAAGAGCCCACTAGGATGAGAGACGGGCAGAAGTCCAACGTTCTAGACCTCGTCATTACAAACCAAGTAGACATGGTCGACTGTTTAGTGATATCACCACCGATTGGTAAAAGTGACCACATGGTGCTAGACTTCAGACTTTTTCTGCCTGGTGGGGTAACAAGTGTACCTGTAACAGAACGCTTTGCATTCTTCAAAGGAGATTATGAGAGTATGAGGAAGCATTGGAAAGTAAAAGATATGTTTGTTTCAGCAATGGTGCAGGACGGTGATGTTAATACGGATAATGACATTCTTGTGCATTGCTTGGAAGAGTTAACAGCCAAGTTTATACCAAAGGTCAAAGCCAGGAATAATCAGCAGCCACTATGGATGAACAACGATGTACGTCAAGCAATCAAATGTAAACATAAAGCTTGGAACCGTTTTCAAAAGTCTAGAAGTGAGTCCGACAGAGTATCCTACAATATAGCAAGAAATGAGGCAACCGATAAAGTAAACATTGCAAAGAAGTCATTTGAACGTAAGCTGACCTCAGAAATAAAATCCAATCCTAAAAGTTTTTGGAGATATGTTCAAAGTAAAAACAAATTTAGACAGGGTATTGGGGACTTGGAAAAGACGGATGGAACCATTGCAAACGATGATGCAGATAAAGCAGAAACACTGAACTTGTTCTTTGCATCAGTCTTTACTAAGGAGGATTTATCTCTTGTACCAGCCCTTGATCCAAGGATTTGTGACAAGCAACTGGATACGGTCTGTTTTAATTATGAAAATGTCAAAAAAGCTATCATGAGATTGGACCAATCAAAATCTCCTGGACCAGACAACATTCACAATCGCATCCTTAAGGAATTAGTGGAAGACATTTCCCGGCCACTTGCCCATCTTTTTAACAAATCTATGTCGAGTGGTGTGGTATGTGACTCATGGAAAGAAGCCAATGTGACTCCTATTTTTAAGAAAGGAGATAAAAAGAAACCAGGAAATTATCGTCCAGTCAGTCTAACCAGTTCTCTTTCCAAATTGATGGAGACCATTGTACGTGATGAAATTGTCAAATATATGAATGAGAACTCACTGTTCACGGAGGAGCAGTACGGATTTAGAAGAAGTAGATCTTGTGCTACACAGTTGCTAAATGTTTCTGAAACCTGGACAAAGGAATTGGACAACAAGGGAAGTATTGACTGTATCTACTTGGATTACAGCAAGGCCTTTGACAGTGTCCCACATGCTAGACTTATGAAAAAAGTAGAGGCCTACGGTATAACAGGTAATCTGCATAGATGGATCAAGTCTTTCCTGACAGGAAGAACTCAGCGGGTAGTCATAAACGGTACCCCATCGAGTACATCAGAAGTTGTCAGCGGCGTAGCTCAAGGAAGCGTGCTGGGGCCGACATTGTTCTTGTTGTATGTTAATGACATTCCAGATATTATATGTAACACTGCATCAGAAGTCAAACTATTTGCAGATGACACCAAAATCTTCTCACCAATTCACTCTCTATTGGATGGCAAAAATCTGCAAGCAGATCTAACAAAGCTCTCAAAATGGTCTCATCGGTGGCAACTACCATTTAATCAGGAGAAGTGCAAGGTAATCCACTATGGTCGAAGAAATCCTGGTTATGATTATTTCATGTCAGACGAAGATACACCTATTCCTGCCGTTGAACTAGAAACAGACCTTGGAGTAACCTTTGACCAGCAATTGAAGTTTTCACGTCATGTGGATGGGGTATGTGCTGCTGCAAATCGCAAGCTAGGGATTATCAAGCGGACATTTTCTAATTTGGACAAAACGGGCTTTATACATCTATACAAATCAATTATAAGACCAAGACTCGAATACTGCTCAACGGTGTGGCATCCTGTATGGAAAAAAGACAGCACGAAAATAGAAAAGGTACAGCGTAGAGCAACTCGCCAAATACACATGCTACAACACTTGAGTTACGAGAAGAGACTAAAACATCTCAACTTGCCATCTCTTGCCTACAGACGCCATAGAGCAGACATGATACAGATATATAAAATAATGCATGGCCTAGATGAACTGGATCCAGCACACTTCTTTGACCATCCAACCGATAATAGAACCCGTGGCCATCGATACAAGATCGTTAAGAAGAAAGTCTACTCGAAGCTTCGACATGGATCATTTTCACAGAGATGTATCAATGAATGGAACAACCTCTCCTCTGTAGTTGTGGAGAGCACGTCACTAAACAGCTTTAAATCCAATTTGTTGAAATTTTGGTCGTCAACAAAAAATCAATTTGACCCAGAGGAGTCCTTCGCTTGTCCATGTTCGCAAATTGCTGTATAGCGCCACTAAACATGTGTCAAAATATGGATTCTTCATCCAAATGTCAACGAGAGGCAAATAAGTTTTTAACTTTAAATGCCTACTTCCAAGGTATATTTCCAAGGTATATATAGCGACCACCCAAGGGAAACACAACAAGTGGTCTTTGTAGACAGGTTCCTTTTGTACATGTTTCAATGAGAAGCCATTTTCAAGGGAAACACAAATTGTGGTCTTTGTAGACAGGTGGTCACTAGCAGGTTTGACTGTACATTCAAACATGTTCAAAAATATAAAATACTTCCCTGGCCCTTGGTTCATGAATGAGGGGCGTAAGAGCACCTTTTTTTTTTGTCCCAAAAATTTGGCCGATCGCTTTTCCGTTCCGTTGGGGGGAGGGGGGTAAGGTCACCTTTTTTTGGGTCACCCATTAGCACAATTTTTTTTATTTAAAAAAAAATGTAGGGGGGGGGGAAGGTTTCCTCCAAAATACACACAAAAAAAAAAAATTGAGGGAGGTATTCAACCCCCCCCCCCCCCCGCGTTCGCGCCTGCATGACCATATGGGCTTGAGTCATCATGGATGTGGACATGGATGGTCTGCTTGTCCGTCTGTTTGTCTGTCTGGAGTCTCCGGGTTGCGGACTTGGGGAGTTTCGAATCCATGAGTGGGGTGTGCTGTCGGCGAGACGATGTGTGTGTCCCCGACGTAGGCGGTGTTGTAGTCTGCTGTCGTCTGCTGTGCATTGTAGCTGTGAGGCTGGTGGCTGCTTTGAGGGTTCGGCGGGTGGCGTGGTTGATGTACGGGTGTCTGTGGGGGTGGTGGAGGTGGTGGTGGCTTGTAAGCCGATACTTACAAGCAGCATCTAACACTGTAAATGTGATGTCCCTTCTTTCTAAGGGGATGTTTGCATCATGTGAGTCATGTCTTGCGAATGGGGAAGTTAAAGGTCGGTCCCCAGACATATCTGATTGATACACGTCTGTAAAAACCCAATTACACACACACACACACACACATCCAAAGATCTGTGTACAGTTAGTATAAAAACACACCCCAAACTTTAATCAGCTTTCTTTGGGTTAGCAGGTCAGGTATGAAGTAAGCAATGAACAAGATTAAAGAATCTGCACACAGAACCCAAGTTGGACTTGTGTTCTGTGCCTGCACTGTCCTATGTGAGTGTAAATCCAGTTTCAATGATAATCCTACTCACAGGTCAGGTTAAAGTTTAAAGAGCATTTTTACAACTCATAGAAGTAAACATGTATATATTAAAGTGACATGGCAGCCCTTGCATACAGAGCACAATATTTTGGTTATTGGTCTCCTGTTTTACAATGAAAAGATTTAGCAAGTTCTTCACCCATTTTGTACGTTTCCTTGCCTGTGCTAGAAGATATAGCTATCTGCATTGTATAAAGTATATGACTACTGTTCTCTCATGTGCATATCTATTTTCAGGTGATGCGAAGCTGAGCTACCTTCCTTTCATTGTCAATGGAAGACAGGTTGGTATTATACCACCCAACTTGATGAAAGCATTATTACTCTCACAACCAGACCTCTTTGAATTTAAAAACAACCAAGTGCACTTGTCTCCTTCCCTAACCACATACGCAGAGAGGACGGCTAGGGTTGGGGAGTTTATAGCCAAATGTCGTCAATCAGGCAACTTTATTACGCTTCAGGGATGGAGGAATGAGGTGAGATAATCTTGAGGATTTTACGTTAGAAAGAATTGGTTTGTTGAAGGTAATATTAAATTGAGGTAATGACAAAAATATGTTTTCATTAAATCAGACAAAATTTACACTTAATGTTTGCATATGAATGATATGTGCCTATTTATTATGGTAGAACGTGTATAATGCCTTTTCGTTCTTGAAGCCAAGAGTTCCGAGGGCCTTGTCAACTTGACGTTCAGTATTTCGAGAGTTTTGGCAGTTCCTGCTGGTACCTTCAACTTGTGGAAAAGAAGGTTTTGTTTATGACTTTATTGTTTGAGTGCAATCATTGTTTTTGTAAGCCTTTTCTCACTCTCCTTCACATCTGTTTCTAGGCATTGGACTACTTCATTCTCTAACTGTGATAATTATGTGGAAACTAAGTCTTGATAGTATGGTCTTTTAATTTCATCCACTGTCGTTGTAGGGAACAGTATTTGCAAATCATTTTTGAGGGGTTAGCTTCATTTTAACTTTGTTGTGTTAACTTCCTCATTTTCATTTTTCTTTAAGCAGAATTCGACTCTAAACTTATACCATGTATTTTGTCTATCGTAGAATTATGCAGTTAGCAGGTCATACTATGACACCCCTCTATTTGAAATGGAACGGTCAGCTACATGTAAGTCACTTTCATTATTGCTTAGGGTAGTGTAAAACTATTGGTGTAACATAAGAAAACAATTTCAGATTTTGTGGTAACCATGTAGGATAATCCTTGCAAGGACTTTATTATCGTTTAGAGAAAGTGGAAGGTGGTGAAAAGTTCTTCAGTCTTGTAGCCAGGCTGTGTCCCATCTCTCCAATTTATCCTTATCCATGTTTGCATGGGATTTTGTACACCCCTGTTTTGAAAGTGGATGAGTCTTGTCTTTGTGAGAGTGGATAGCAGAATGAATCAATGAAGAATGTTTTCTTGGTGGAGATGTCAATGCTTTGATCATATTTAAAGATAAAGACCAGTTATGGTCATGCGATTGCATTGTGAAAGAAACGTTGTGGAATCGATCAGAAAAGGTTGATCATCTAGCATATAAGTATTGGTGTGTACTGCAAGGTTCTGGAATCATCAAAATGATAAGAAATTTGCCCCAGTCTTCGTAAACTAACAAGCACTGTACACAGAAAGATGTATATGGGACTACACACACGTGCGTTTATCTCTCACAGTCTAATAGATAAACTAATTTACCAAATGTATCAATTAGTAGGAGGTTTCCCGGCAAAAATGTTATCATCATGTATTAGTCAAAACATATTCTTTCACATGATTGGTAATAAAGAGCTTCCATTTCATTTTTTGAAATTGATCGGGGCTTTACCTTTAAGAGAAAAATCCGACCTCAATACAAATTGCTCTGAAAGGGAGCTGGAAAATTAGAGAAGCTAATGAGTGAAAGGTTGAATGAAATCGGACAAACAATAAGAAAGTCATAAGTTCTTGAAAGTTATAATCACACTACGTGAGGGTATTTCCAGTGTCGTCCAAAGAGAGCTGTCAGTGTGCTTTCCATAATTTTCTTTCTCAGTAGCTTTTTTTCATACAGTCTATAAAAAGGGTTGCAATGAGCTTTCAGTTTCCTACATTTTTAAACATGTATTGCTGGCCTAAGCCACTAGACCATCACTCCCAGTCAATTGAAGTAAAACAAAGATGCGCTTGTTTGTTTCCTGTTCAGGTCTGTTTGGGATCAAACAGTACGGAGTCCATGTGAATGGTTACTACAGACATCCAACAGATGGTATATGTATGTGGATTGGAAAGAGATCATCTACCAAACAAACTTACCCCGGAAAACTAGATCAGATTGTAAGTGTTATCATGTCTATTACTTCTGGGTTATGTACCTTAAAGATATAGACAAGAACTAAATAGTACAACTCATCTTGTAGAAGGGAGGAAGCTGCCCACCCGGAGTGATTACACTATTCAAATTGTGTCCGATCATTTACCCATTCATGCAAAAAATTAAGAAAGAAGAAGAAAGTCTTTTATACTTGTAAATGATAATCCAAAGGGGATTTAAGTTTCAGCTTTTCTTGGCAAACCTCACCTTTACATTGTCTACATTAATTCCATAAAACTCTATGACAAGTTGACAACCTTATTATTATCGAGGCATTCATGAACGTGAGATTGGTACCCTGGGGAACAGGAAAACATGCCTGACTGAGGATACTCCTCTAAAAATTACTCATCGTTGGTGCCACATAAAAACGACTTTGTCCACTGCCATAGGTTTTCGCATATTTTTGAAAAGGATATTGTGTGTCATTTCGTCAAATGCTTACAAAAAATTGAGAGTGATTACACCCACCGGGCTTGAGGAAGGACCTTCCAGACAATGCATCCATTCATTTGTTAGTTGTAAGACTTTAATTCCACACAATTTCCCCTCTGGCAATCGTGTTGCACATTGGTGGCATCATTGTGTTTCTGTATGGATAACAAAAGGCTAGAATGTGGTCTGTTGAATGGAAAGACAAATGAGATGCTGTTCCTGCATTTAATGATAATCAAATGCCCATAATAAGACTGTTGATACTGTTGACTATAAACTGCACAAATGCCTAACTATGGGGCAGCCAACACTATGAACATGCTGTGGTAGACAAAGGAACATCTCTTCACTGCTATTATGTAAAAATGTGTAGAACAGGCGTCACATGCATATTCACCTATGCTACTTATTTTTACATAATAGCAGTGAAGGGATGTTCCTTTGTCAGCAATTGTTGAGGGTAGAATGAAGAACTGTATATTTTATCCGCTTTCTTTGTCCGTCATGTTCATAGTGCAAAGACATTATGTATGAAAGAGATATGGATGGGAGAAAGGAAAGAGAAAGAGACAGATACTTAAACGATTAAATTAACCTGCTCCCCCCCCCCCTACCCACACACAGGCTGCAGGTGGATTACCAGCTGGTATGAGTATCAAGGAATGTATGATGAAAGAGAGTGAAGAGGAAGCTAGTATACCAAGAAACATCAGCTCTAAAGCTCTCTCTGTAGGTGCAATAAGGTAAGACCATACAATTAACCTTTGAGGTATGGTTTGATTTGGGCTTGAAAAACATAGATATCTCTCCCAGGGCTCAAATTAATTTTTTGTCCACGAGGGCTCTTCCAAAAAAAAGAGCCCCCATGGACCTTTTCACGGGGGCTCTTTTAGGACTGACGGGGGCTCTTTTTCATACAAATTTCTATTGAATTGGTACCTATGATACTCCTCAATTCTTTGCTATTTCATCATTATCATTTATTTAACCCTATTTAGCCCGGGCTATTTTGAAACTGCATAGCCCGGGGGGGGGCTTCTCAGGCCCCCCCCTATGATCTCGGCCGTGAAACGACCGATCGCCGCGAAAATTTGCATACATGTCAAGTGAAGTGTATAGATTACTATGGTAATTTCAATTTTTTGAAAAATTCACTCATTTGCATATTTATGGTAATTTATGCAAATAAGGTCATCAAATTCACATTTTTGCCCATAAATCAGACATTATTCATATTTAAGCATTCTTTCTCACTACATATATTTGTTAGACCATTTGGAATAATAATACAACACAAAAAATTGAAAAACCAGGGTTATTCTTTATGTTATCTATTGTTTTGATAATTTCTTATGTATTTCTTTGTTTTTTTAACTCATGTATTTTTATTGTTTTTGTTGTTTTATTTCATTTCCAACTATAATTCAACTATTTTGACCCCAAAATAAACACCTTTACTATAAACAAGACCAAATAACCAATGTTTTATCTCTTTATTTGAAAAAATGAGATTTCCATATGTTTTGTACACAAATCACAAAAATGAGCAATTTTCGGGCTGACATGCAAAGACAAAAGGTCATGTGACTTTGTAATGGTAGGTCCGATTTTCGAAAAATTTCTTTCAAAAGATGCGCAAGACTCGAAAGAAAAAAGTCACAAAATTTCAGTGCAAGATTTTCTTGCGTTAAAAAATTATCGCGAAAAATGTCGAGGGGGGGGCTTCTCAAGCCCCCCCCCGGGCTAAATAGGGTTAAGTCAGGATTTTCCCTCTTACAAATTTACAAGCTAAAGCTGTAATTACTGACTTTCATCCTGTGATGACATTCTCTCGATTTCTTCCCGTTCTGCACATTATTTCCTCCTTATTATTCGGAGCAACCTTTACATTCTTTCTTTACTGAGCCGCACATTTTTAGCTCATCCGGACCGAAGGGCCCGATGAGCTTATGCCATGGCGTGGCGTCCGGTGCGTCCGTCCACAGTTTTCAAAATGCTTCTTCTTCGTTATTTTTCAACAGATTTTGATTCTGATTGTTTCATATGATAGGGCTAGGAGGGGGATTTAAAAATTCTACACAGAATCATGAAATTCATTATCTATGCTAATTTATGCAAATTTATTCGAAATCACAAAAAATGCTTTTTCTCCTTCATTTCTCGACCGATTTTGATTTGATTTGCTTTATATCATAGAGCTAACTTTGGTACACTATACCTCTACGCAGAATTTTGAAATTTTACTCCATTAATTAATTATGGTAATTTATGAAAATCTATTCCAGAAAAAAAAAATTGCTTCTTCTCCCTCATTTCTTGACTGATTTTGATTTGGTTTGCTTTATTTGGTAGAGCTAAATTTGGTTTACTAAAATTCTACACAGAATTTTGAGATTTTGCTCCATTGATTAATTATGGTAATTTATTCAAATTTATTCCAAAAATAACAAAAATTGCTTCTTCTCCTTCATTTCGTTTTTTTAAGTTTTGTGCAAAATATTAGGATGATTATTTGTAAATTTGATTTTTTGACCAGTTCAAAAGTGTACCACATAAAATTTACGATATTTGTTGTTGCGAGATGCGGATGAGCGCTACGTCATTGACGTTCTTGTTAAATTTGCAATCGCCCCCGTGAGCAACCTGACTGGGGCGATTATGTAGCTCACGGCGAATCGCACCAAGCCCCCAGGGTATTTTGAGCGCTGATCTCTCCTACATACAATAATTTCTGGAAGGTAACAATTTTTGCCTTCATTGTTGAGAAAGGATATCAAGAAAATAATGGTTTTAACTTTTTAGCGTTGTGAGTACACACATCCAAGTTGCCCATTAACCTGAAAATGACTATCTTGTTTTTCTTTTCCGTTCTGAATTAACCATTCCGTATCTCTCTACTGTTTACCTACTTCTACTTTGTCTCCTCCTTATTTTCCTCTTGCAGCTATTTCACTGAAGATGAACGAGGTCTCTTCCCAGAAACCCAATTCATCTATGACCTAGAATTACCAGCAGACTTTGAGCCTACAGTGAAGGATGGGGAGGTCAGTCAGTTCTGCTCTTGGCCCCTCAGCAAGGTAGGAATCATTGTACCAAGCATTCTACCTTTGGCCCCTTAGTAAGGTAGGAATCATTGTACCAAGCATTCTACCTTTGGCCCCTTAGCAAGGTAGGAATCATTGTACCAAGCATTCTACCTTTGGCCCCTTAGCAAGGTAGGAATCATTGTACCAATCATTCTACCTTTGGCCCCTTAGCAAGGTAGGAATCATTGTACCAAGCATTCTACCTTTGGCCCCTCAGCAAGGTAGGAATCATTGTACCAAGCATTCTACCTTTGGCCCCTCAGCAAGGTAGGAATCATTGTACCAAGCATTCTACCTTTGGCCCCTTAGCAAGGTAGGAATCATTGTACCAAGCATTCTACCTTCGGCCCCTTAGTAGGGTAGGAATCATTGTACCAAGCATTCTACCTTTGGCCCCTTAGTAGGGTAGGAATCATTGTACCAAGCATTCTACCTTTGGCCCCTTAGCAAGGTAGGAATCATTGTACCAAGCATTCTACCTTTGGCCCCTTAGTAGGGTAGGAATCATTGTACCAAGCATTCTACCTTTGGCCCCTTAGCAAGGTAGGAATCATTGTACCAAGCATTCTACCTTTGGCCCCTCAGCAAGGTAGGAATCATTGTACCAAGCATTCTACCTTTGGCCCCTCAGCAAGGTAGGAATCATTGTACCAAGCATTCCACCTTTGGCCCCTTAGCAAGGTAGGAATCATTGTACCAAGCATTCTACCTTTGGCCCCTTAGTAAGGTAGGAATCATTGTACCAAGCATTCTACCTTTGGCCCCTTAGTAGGGTAGGAATCATTGTACCAAGCATTCTACCTTTGGCCCCTTAGTAGGGTAGGAATCATTGTACCAAGCATTCTACCTTTGGCCCCTTAGTAGGGTAGGAATCATTGTACCAAGCATTCTACCTTTGGCCCCTTAGCAAGGTAGGAATCATTGTACCAAGCATTCTACCTTCGGCCCCTTAGCAAGGTAGGAATCATTGTACCAAGCATTCTACCTTTGGCCCCTTAGCAAGGTAGGAATCATTGTACCAAGCATTCTACCTTTGGCCCCTTAGTAGGGTAGGAATCATTGTACCAAGCATTCTACCTTCGGCCCCTTAGCAAGGTAGGAATCATTGTACCAAGCATTCTACCTTCGGCCCCTTAGCAAGGTAGGAATCATTGTACCAAGCATTCTACCTTCGGCCCCTTAGCAAGGTAGGAATCATTGTACCAAGCATTCTACCTTTGGCCCCTTAGCAAGGTAGGAATCATTGTACCAATCATTCTACCTTTGGCCCCTTAGCAAGGTAGGAATCATTGTACCAAGCATTCTACCTTTGGCCCCTTAGCAAGGTAGGAATCATTGTACCAAGCATTCTACCTTCGGCCCCTTAGCAAGGTAGGAATCATTGTACCAAGCATTCTACCTTTGGCCCCTTAGTAAGATAGGAATCATTGTACCAAGCATTCTACCTTCGGCCCCTTAGTAAGGTAGGAATCATTGTACCAAGCATTCTACCTTTGGCCCCTCAGCAAGGTAGGAATCATTGTACCGATGGGACTAATGTGTATATCATTAGAGAAGGCTGGAACTACAATATCAAGTACTTATTAGTTGCCTTTGAAATGTTGGGCTAAATTGAAAGCATGACTGCTGTTGTCTAATGCTTCCCTTATTCGGTCTGTCCGGTAAATGATGAAGAGCTGTTGAGCAAGTGGGCAGTCCTCCTAGATCATTTAGTAGGTACACTGAATCTCTGTGATGTACACATTTGAAAGATGAAAGGGTTTATGTAATATGCAAGTTCATTTTATGAAACACAATGATGTTAAACATGTATATTTATTTACCCTCTGGCCAGGTTAAGGAGGAGATAGCAACAGATAGATTCAAACCAAACTGCAGCCTTATATGTCTTGACTTCCTGATACGACATGGATACATCACTCATGATGAGGGTAAGAACAAACTCTTCAATCACAGGCTCATTTTCATTTATTGCTTGACAAGTTCATCACAATACTTGAAATCATAAGAAATTAGGTCTATGACACATCCAAAATTGATATCTGTGCTTCAGATACCTTCCTCATATGTGTACTTCCAAACTGAAGTTCGCCGCTATTTTGTCTGAATTATAGACATCGAAATTGCCATTGGTGTGATGTGTCTTAGAACTTATTTGTAATGATTCTATTGGTGTAAGTTGCATTATTTGAGGTTGCTATGTCATTGTCTTATTTTATGATGTATTAGAAATATATATATATATATATATATATATACTCATGCAACTGATGTAATTCATTCTAAATTTGGTAATTTCAATATTTTCCCTTGACCTATCATTTAGGAAACTTAGCTTATTCAAGTGCTTCACAATCATGTAGTCAGCTGATTAGATTTAGAAACTACCGGTATGTTTTGGAAAAAATACTTTGAATATCAAAATACTTTTCTGTATATATCATACCAATTTCTAGGTATAACCTTGAAGAAATTCTTTGTGTATGATTGTTATGCAATTGAATGTAGGTAATGTGTTCTTTTCTGTGATCTTTTCCATCTTCAAGAACCTCATTACTTGGATTTCCTGTCCAGTATTCATCAAACTCATTTCTGAAGCACCAGCTTTCACCACACCTGGACAGATGGGTTGAAGGACCGAGTTGGCAGAGTGGGCGGGAACAACCAGAGTCATGCTTCTGGTCATTTGATAATCTGGATGTAATATCATAGATGAAGGGTACCTGTTTGAGGTTGGACTAGCGGTTGGATGAACACTATGTAACAACTGATGTTGGTGAAATATGCAACAAGTAAAATGCAAAAGGAAGAACAGTATTTCTGATTGAGGTAGTACTGTCAGTAAGTCCTGTATGTGATAAGATTGGATATACACTTTAAAGGTGTTCAACTCTTGATGTGTATTCTTTAAGGTACAGTACTAGGAAAAAAGCAGTTCTAATGAAATAGACAATATTGATTCAGTAAAGTTATTTAAGATTTCATTATTCATTTTGTATCTCTTCTTAATTCAAATTTATCTTAAAGAGGAACATTGGCCTTACTTAAAGGAGTGTTAGTGGAACAACTTCATTATATTTTGAGAAAAGTTAGACAAACAATATGAAAGATATGAGTTAGTAAAGATTAGACCATCGGTCATAGTAATCTAACATTGGTAACTCAGTCTTAATGTGTAGCTTCATAATGGGAGAAAGTCTGTTTGAAATTTCCATTTTAATTGTGGAACAGAGTATTGCTCATGACACATGATGGATAACATATTTTTACAGCCCTCCCTCAAAAAAATAACTGTGCCATCACTGGAATTGAGAAAATTAGTACTCTAAAATGAATTTTGTTTCAAAATTAATGAGAGAGCTCTCCTTTTGTGATTGCATTGCAAGTAGGAGATTCCCAATTCTAAAACTCACTTTCAAATATCTTTAACACATTAACTTATTTCAGACCATTCTGAAACTTCAGTTATCTGCTTTACTCCTTCCATTCAAGCCCAATCAATGTGTGCAATGCTATGATAGTCCATGTCACAGGTCAATAACAGTGAACTCAGAACACAAAGACAACCTTTGAACTTTGACCTCATTTGTTTCTGCCTTCAAGCTCCACCATAGAAGGCGATACCAGAGACACTCATTTAATGTAAATGTGTTTCTTAGTTAAACTTATAAATAGAGTACATTGTGGGGTACATGATCAGATAATATATCAATAAACTATTTTAAAGAGTACAAAGTTTTTTTGCAAATGTGTTGCCGTGTTCTTGGAGGTTAGTGCATTTATAGCCGTGTAAGGGAAGTAACATTCTGTATCATGCAACTTGGCAATTAGAGACATTTTTGTTGTATCTTTCTGATTTCCCTCTTAATCAGACGAGATACTCAGAGGTACTGCATTTTATAGACCTCGACCATTTCACCAGAAAATAACACAAATGACTAAGATACATGTATCATGAAGACTGAGATTGAAACTTAATGTTTCAGACTCTTCAACTTTAGACTATGTTGATATCTGCCATGATTTTTTTTTCATTTATTACATATTAATGACATCACTTTGAACAAAATGGTAAAAGACCAATCAGAACTTAAAAACATTGATTAGCTGTTATTTTTGTTTTACCTGAGAGTAACTATTTCCCAAAGGAAATTTATATTAGATAACTTGTCTACGCTGCACTATGAATATGGAAGGACCAACCAACTGGGCCTATTGCAAGTAAGTGATGTGTATACATCTTCAGTCATAAAACAATCAACTAAAACCATTATACCTTTTCATTTTGTGAAAGATAAATTCAAAATATTTAATCACAATCATTCCAAAGACACTTGATTAATAAACATAAACCTTATGATTTAAGCAAAACATGACATACTCTAAAACAATTATGGCCATACAGAACCACTGTAATGGCACCTGTCAAATCACCTTTGCAAGATAATTTCCAGAGGGGGAAATCGGGTGAAACTTTGATATACAATTTGTGAACCCTGTTACATCTTGGTGGAAAAGTGGCTTGACTAATAAATGAGATAATGTTCTTTTTCCCAAAATAATATATTGTTTTTACCAGTTACTTTTTCCTTAATTCTTTAATTCTATAACTACATTCATGCCTTAAAATGATTAGTGAAATCCTGGGACTTTGCCCTCTTGACACTTTAGTAGCTTGTAAAAGTAATCTGAAAAAGAATGATTTATTTTCAAAAGTGTTTCCTTGGTCTGAATTTCATCAAAAACTATATTCTTCACATTGTTGATGTTTTACTAGAGACCACTCTACATGCTCATTTCGTATCCATTCAGATCAGTCTTTAGCATTTATGACAACAAATGATTTTCTTTGAAAACATTCTTACAAACCCAGCCTGTCACAAACAAAATAAAAACATGTCTATATTTGTATAGAAAATATCAACTCTTTATGTACAATAATGACTCGACATGATTTTGTATGTAGAGAAAAAATATGGGGATATAAAAGTAGGAAAATGATGTTGAGGGATAGAGAGAGAGCAGGGAAAAGAGAGAGAGAGAGAGAGAGAGAGAGATCAGGGAAAATAGAGAGAGAGAGAGAGAGAGAGATCAGCGAAAATAGAGAGAGAGAGAGAGATCAGAAAAAATAGAGAGAGAGAGATCCGGGAAAAGAGAGAGAGAGAGAGCAGGGAAGAGAGAGAGAGAGAGCAGGGAAGAGGGAGGATATCACAAGGAAACGTGGAGAAGCATATCATAAAGAAGACTTAGTGATGAAATAGAGTTAAACCGTAATTTATAAGTTGAAGCATATGGAAGATCTTTGATGGAATCTGCCCTAGCTGTATCCATTCTAGATATCTTCAATCTCTTTTCTGATTGCATCTTGACACATGAGCTGAAACACACTCTTCCAAGGATGGATCAATCTGAAGAAAGCAACAACAACAAAAGTGATATTAATTATAGGTTATGATATTTCATTACATTACACATTCCTCTTCTACTCCTCCTCCTCCATCTTCTTCTTCTGCTTCTTCTTCCTCCTTCTTCATCCTTTTTCCTCCTCTTCTTCTTCCTCTTCTTCTTCTTTTTCTTCTTCCTCTTTTTCTTCTTCTTTTTCTTTGTTCCTCCTTCTTTATCCTTTCTTCCTCCTGTTTCATCTTCTTTCCTTGTGCTGCATTTTGGTGTTTGGTAATCAAAACAATATTACTATGTATGCATTATTCTTACCCGTGTAATACTTGGTAGACATTCGGTAGAAGCATGTATACGTCGGCGGCTGCATAGTTGATCATGTTGGTTTTGAGAGGTCGTGTAGCCCAGAAGTTTGGTATATACACCATCTTCTTCTTGATACTCTTCTTGATTGTGCAGTCCATCTCCTCACCAATCATCTCACAGAGATTCTGGAAACTTATCCTAGGCCTAGGCTTAGTTCCTGCTACTTGACACTGGTTCTGGAGGACTACATAGGCAATCTGAAAAGAAATCAATTGATTCATAGCTTGTCAACCTAGAAGAAATAACATTTGGTGATGAATTGTTAAATATATACATGATAAGGTGAGTCCAATGATTACTACAATTTGAATAAGAATTTGAACCACATAACCATCACCTTGGTTAAATCTACGAAGTCATGGCCCCTTAAATCCTATCAATTTATAAGGCTATTTGTGTAGTTATATTTGGTAGTGTATATTTAATACATGGATTTGTTTTTCTATTCGTACATAATCGAGTTATATGAGATTAAATGAATCACGAAGGTCCTTTTACTCACCGAGGTATCAAATATATTGGTAAGG